>OX393557.1:25061836-25289336 GCA_947650365.1 Chamaelirium japonicum | reverse complement strand
TGGCGGGCTACTGACGGTCCCTATCAGACCCTCGGGATGTCCTCTTCCGAACCCGACCCTTGGGGCCACGATCGGCCACCCAGACGTCGCCATGCCACCGGTGAAGGGTAGTAGAGACGAGCGATGGGCGCGGATTGCACTTAGCAAAAGAGCAGGGATGGAATGGGGACATGGATACTTTCTTATTTTTAAGATAGGGTTGCCTATGGAAATTCGAGGGAGTCCAGAACTGTGTCCAAGAAATCATATTATCTTGAAACATCCATCATCATAGACGGAGACTCTGTTCAGTCTCGACTCTCGACACAATGCTCAAAATGCAGCTTCCCGCTCGTCTAGTGAAATTAGCCTCCTCCGTTCCCTCCGCTGCCAAAACCGCCACCTTGCAGAAAATCGCTGCCGATCGGAAAGGTACTCTTCTCCTCTGTTACTACTCTTTTCCTCTCGTCTTTATTTTCAAAAATCTTTCTTCACGTCAATGATTCAAATTTAAGCTACCAAAGGGTGATGGGAGCCGAGAGACCTTTAATTCTTTGAATTCTATCGAAAACCCACCAAGCCCATCACCTTTTTGATGATTTGCTCGAATGGGCTAAGAGGTTGGGTTTCGCCGCCTGTGGATAAGCCTGTGAATTGTGAGCAAAATCAAGAACAACACGAGAAACCCATCTCAACCAATGCCCCTTGCTCAGTGATTGGTTTGAATGGATCGAGAGTTTAGCACTTCGTCTGTTTGCATCTGAGTTCATGGGTTTGTCGGGGGATAAGGCTCACTGGAAGAAAGTCTCGTTTCAATCTTATACGACGCAACATGGTTGTTAACGGATAGTCCCACATCAGTGAGGGAGGCACCCATCACCCGCTTTATATACCCTCTATGGACCTCCCCTTACGACCCGGGTTTTAGGGTGCCTCCCTCACTGATGTGGGACTATCCGTTAAAACTCTCCCTCACGCGGAGCACTCGTGGTAAGGATCCTTCCACGCGGAGCACGCATGGCAAGGCACGATCGGTGGGGAGCACCTGGAGCAAGAGCAGGAGCAGGAGACAGACTAGCTCTGATACCATGTTGGGAGATGACGGCTAGGGTTTGGAGAGAATGGAATGATCTCTATTGAGGGACTAAAGCCCAACATATATGTGCATCAATATAAAAGCAACCCGACCCGACTGTACATAGAACCTGACCCGCTATATACATTAACAATGGTGAACCCCACAAGTCTGTGTTTTAGGCAATTATGGCCATGACGGTTCTGCATTTTCTTTCCCCACAAGTCTGTGTTACACCACTATTGCATTGTTAAAGCTTAAGCCTTAAAACTTAAGAAGCTATGCTCAGTTTGCACTTGTGCAATAAGTTTCACTGTGGGACCCCTTTCCTCGTGCAAATGTAGACTGCAATACTCTTATGTATTGGCGATTCATTTACGAAAGATTTATGAACAAAGCTACATGTGTATGCACAGTAGTTTCCTCGAACGCCCCTCAAACTCGTAATGAATCAATGAACAAGAGTTTATCCAATAGATACTAAAAGTATGTCATTGTACAATTGCTTAAAGAGAGGTCCACAAGCTGCTTAATTGATTGAGTAATTGGCTAGTGTGGTTGTTTCAAAAGAAGCAACAATCAATCTTAACGTGCTTCATTTAATTATAAAATATTAGATTGTTAGCAATCTGAATGGCACTCTGATTTCACAATAAAGGTTAGTAATCATAAAGGCTGAGCTGTATTTGAGAGGACAACAAAACCTAACAACCTATCTTATTTCATGTGGGGGATGATTTCCTGCTTCTTGCTCTTATAAATGATAAGAAATCTTCGAGAAAGAAGTGAAAGTGGTTAGATTGCCGACCGATAGGACATTAACCTAATCAACATCAATGAAGCTCAAGGCTATAATTCAAAGATACAAGACTGTGTTGAAAAATAACAATGTTCCCAAGTTCCGTATAACAAATGAATAGTCGAGTACCCACGAATCATCTCACCACACACACACTACAAGCATAATAATAAGTCAATTTAGATGGTTAAATACACCCGGCTACCCCCTAGGTAATGTTTCTTGAGCTCCGAATGGTGACGTTGTGCTAGACGAAGTCTAAAATGAGGCCCCATTGAAGTATTAAATTATTAATAGTGCGTGTATTAGTCAGCTTGATTGGTCATGTTGGGGTTTACTTTTACTTCGATGACTTACCTCTGATGAGAAAAGGTGCCCAAGAAGTAGCAGTTAGGATAGGGTTCTTGATCTTAAACCAATGCTATTTCTATTGCTTAAAATTGGAAATATTTTTTGCATTTCTAATAATACATCTTTAGAGCAGGAGAATGACAATGCCCAGAGGAGTTCTATTTGAAGAGGAAATAATTAGGATTTCTCTCATTGAATCTCACGCAAAGAGTGACATGGAAGGAGTATGCTAACTAGGGATGAGGCGCTTGTTTGTGCCCATATATAACTTGACAGAAATGTGCATTACCTCGAGGGTGCAAAAGACTACTTGGGTTTCCCATGTATTGTGGGTCTCCTGCACGACATCACTTTGAAGATGTTTGAAACTTTGAATACCTAATTGAACTCTGAAAAACATACTAATGAACTGAGTCAACTAAGTTGGGTAAAATATGGCACTGTAAGCTATCGTTATATGTGGTTGTGTGGTGTTCATGATATGGTTTGAAACTTTGTACCTTGGGCTCGTTGTCATAAAAAAGAAGCCTTTTATTATTTGCTCAACTTCATGAATACGTACTTTTTTCTTCATACTTATCATGGTCTAAATCTTAGTAAAGGCAAATGGAAAGAAAATGAGAAAATAAGTGCATGAAGTAAAAAATTGCAAGTCTCATCGATTTCGATGTTCATTACACTTGGGGCCAAAGTTTTCCATGTAAAATAATCTGGAATGATTTTAGCTCGACTCTCCCAATTTAGATATAGTTATAGTTATTCTACATGATCTAGAGTTTTTTGCTATTATTTACTCCTACTTCTTTCTACTTCACATTCTACATATGTACTTCTTTTCATATTCTACCTACTCTTTCCTTGTAAGGTACCTTTTTCTCAAAAGGGTGATGTCGTGTCAGAGGGAAATATCTCTACTTAATATCACCTACTGCTAAAATTCTTTGCAGACTCCTTTTCCACTTATTAAGGTCTGTAAACTATGTAAAGTAAAAAGGCTGCCATGTATGGAGTAATTACTAAAACCTGATGCCGCTAGACTGAGCGGGTATACATTTCCAGATGTCCAAAGTTGCTGCAGTATCATGTGAGCTAAATCTGAAGATAATTCTTCTCATGTTTACAAAATTTTCTTTTTACTGCTGTTTTTCATGTTTTTTTTTACTGTTCTGTGACCATTTGTAAATAGTTAGTTTCAATGTGAGGTTTACAGTTAAAATAATAACATAATTGCAGAAGTAAGCATCCTTTGGTTGTGTTCCATGAAAAATTTCTAGTAAAATAATGCCAATTACTTTCAGATTACAGAGGAAATATTGAAGACCATGCTGTGGTATATGGCTGAATTTATGGTCCATTTGTATAGGCCTAGCAAAAGTAGTGTTGAAAAAAGGGAAGACACAAATCTTTCGGGATGGAAGTCCAATGGTCTATAGTGGTGCGGTTGATAGAATAATTGGTAGACCACCCCCCAAAACCGGTGATATTGTGCTGGTGGCAGATGGATCCGAGAAGCCCATAGGATGGGGTTTATACAACTCAGTGTCAATGTTTTGTGTTCAACTCATGCAACTAGAAGATGAAGCTGTGAGGTAAATACTGTAACTCAGAGATTCTTCTTAGCATGGGAAAATTTATTAACATAGAGGTTAGCATGTTAAATCCATGAGATACATCCTTTTGCTTCCATCAGAGATCCATGTTGTGCACTGAACATGGGAAAACTGCTTGAAACAAGATTTGATGCTGCTATAGAATTACGTAGAAGAATTGGACTTCCTTCAGCCGATACCAATGTGTATCGCCTTGTCAATAGTGAAGGGGACAGGTATGGAAATCTTGGTGATAGTTCAATTCCCTCTCATCACATTGACATAATAATTAGTTTGTATGCTTCATTCGGTAATATGAAAGTCAGCAGTAAAACTATAGTAACTTTGTTTCTGAAAAATGAGATACTGACTCATGGTCAATGTATTCTATCTTTCCCACCAAATTACCTTCGCTTTTCTTTATTCATGAAAAAGGTTTTGATTTTCTATGGAGTTCCTGTCTCATTGGACCATTGCCAGTGTTATATGTTTATGTGCTTACATGAACAAATATATTTTACCAATAATCGCTTATGTGAGATTGTTTTTGTAAAGCTAAATCCTAAATATGTGAAGTGCATTTAATTTCTAATTTAGTTTTGGGTGATTTTATATGATAACGTCTGTTTTTCTTTTATGTTTATGTTGGTCTATATGATATATTCGGTCCAACGAAAAGGTTCAAGTACTATCAATAGATTAGCTAAGAAGATGGAGTATAAAGTTACCTTGTAGATCATATTACCTGCATAAAAGTGATGAAATCAGGAATTAGATTGGGATTAGGGTTTAGTTCGAGTCTAATTTTAAAATTTCTATCATTTTTAGGGGCTTTCTATCATATATTAGAAAGACGATATACATGAAGACACAACTAGTAGAATTAGAGTTGGGTTCATGAAGGGGAGAGCCGCTACAGAGATGCTATACGATCGATGCATATATCTAAAACTTGGGGGTAAATTTTTACAAGATCTCAATAAGGCCCACAACAATGTATGGTTCAAAACGTTGGGGCATAAAAGCGCTCAAGCTCACAAGATAAACATGGCAAAGATGAGAATGTAGAGGAGCCAGGGTGAGGAATGGTTCTATTTGAGAAAATGTAGTAGTTGTATTAATTGAGGACAAAGTGGAGAACTGATTAAGATGGTATAAGCATGTGCAACGGAGAGCATGTGCAACCCCCATAAGGAGAGGTCTTGGATTATTATGAGGGATTCAGAAAGATGCAAGGAAGACCTAAAGACAACACTAATGGAAATTTTTAGAAAATTTTATGAAAAAACTTTCAATGCATAGACAAACTTAACAGGAAATGATTGGAGAACACTTCATAATTACGAGGCGGCCGAGGCCAAATCGATGGGAAACGGCGTGCTCTCTCTCTCTCTCTCTCTCTCATCCCCTATAGCCATCATCCATCCAGCGGTGACTCTCAACCGACCCCGTCTAATAGTACATTTGACTATTGTGCGAGAAGCCCAAGAAAAACCCCCATAACATAAAATATATATATCGTTATACTTTGTTTATGTTGTGCATATCATTCTTTTGTGCTCTTTTTAATGTGTTATTCCTACCAACTTCATTTTTATTCTCTAGGTACATTATGTAGGGCATTCGGTCCTTTCAATATATATGTTTCATGCTGTTTCTAAATTCTTTGTGTGAGATAGTGACTGATTCCTGTGAGTACCGACTTCTTTGTGATCATCATTCTACTTGTTGGGTTAAGCGTTCTATCCAGAATTCTACGCTCATGTTGAACTAATGTCATGAAGTCCAGGTTACATGCTTCATCCTTCTAGGGAGAGCACTTCCTGATTGATAGCAAACTCAACATGTTGATATTGGGATTTGCACCGAGTAGAAGCTACCAAATTGCTACTTGATCAAGATCTTTTCTCTTTTGGAGCTTGATATTGATTATGAGGTAGCATGATCTAGAATTGGCAATAGCCTGTCAGAAGGGAAGTATGTAATTTTTCTTATTGCCCTAGATTAGTTTCTAGGTATCAACCAGTTGATAACATAGATCTAAATGCGTGTAATAAGAAATTGTTAGTCATAAAAGTATTTAATTAATTATTTGTTTATTAGGTACTAAACAAATGTCAACCTCGAAGCTAAATGTGAAGGTTGTAGATGATCAAGGAGAGTTGTTTTGGTTAATCTGATTTACTCATGGTTTGAGAGTTCGTCTGAAGACTCTAAGCCTGAACCAGTTAGCTCAAACCCTTTCAGATTTTGGCCGTTCCAAGCCTGAACCCACATTAGAACCCCAAGTAGGTTCTTTAGTTCATTTCATGATTCTATTAGTTTGAATGATATCGATGTAGTTAGTAGCTATTTCTATGATTCATAAATCACAACAATCAAGCCTTGGATCTAAAATGACCGATTCGACCCGGGATCAGACCAATCACACACTAATTTCTGGTTTTCTAATATTGTTGGCCGAAACACTTGAACTATCTGAACTCGAACCCGAATCCGAGCACGAACCGTTTTGCTTTTTGCTCGGTCCAAATCTGAACCGAAATTCTCAAACCGTAGATTTACTTGATTATTGGACCAAATAATGCATATGTGGTGCTTAAACTAGTTGATTCATCAGAACTTCTCATCTTAATGTGGTCATGCTTAATTTTTGATATCTCGAGAGTTATCCAGGATGTGGCAATCTACACAAAAAAGTGATCTTTGATGGATATATATGCTATTACAATGCTGATGGGGAAAGTTTTCCATAAGATGAAGGTCTGATACATATTGAAGGTCTGATACATATTGTATAGTTTTTAGGAGGCTATCTACTTGAAGAGTAAACAGTAGTATGTGGTTGGCTACCACGTGGAAAAAAGTGTGGTTGCTAATACTTGTTGACGAATAGTCCCACATCGGTGAGGGAGGCACCCATCACCCGCTTAATATTCCCCCCGTGGGCCTCCCCTTACAACCTAGGTTTTGAGGTGTGAGGGTATCTAACATGGTATCAGAGCTAGGTCCCACCCCGTCTCCCCTTCATGTGGTCCTGTCGCACCCTCTTTCTCCCTCTTTGCGATCGAGAAGCGCTCTGCATGCGGGGCGGGTGTTGAGAATCGTCCCACATCGGTAAAGGAGTGGGAATTCCATGTCTTTATATTATGTTGCCCCCTCCCTATCATCACCGGTTTTGAGGGGGCATGGGAGTCGTAACATGGTATCAGAGTTGGCCCGTCTCCTGCTCCTGCTCCCGTTCCGGGTGCTCCTCACCGATCGTGCCTTGCCATACGTGCTCCTGGTGGGAGGATCCTTACCACGCGTGCTTCGCGTGAGGAGGAGTGTTGACGAATAGTACCACATCGGTGAGGAGGCACCCATCACCCGCTTAATATACCCCCTGTGGACCTCCCCTTATAACCAGGGTTTTGAGGTGTGAGGGTATCTAACAATACTACTGAGCTTATATGGTTGAAGTATCTAGTAATTGACTTGTATACTTATAGCCAATATTCAAGCTTATTCCAAAAGCAAAAAATAAAATTTTAGGTCAGTTATCACAGGATAAAGGAGAAGGTTAATGTCTTAATGACACCAGTGATATCACTGATATGTACTTCATACATCATGCACTTGGCCAGATGGTTAACATATTTCCCAAGCACGTGGGTGCATATAGTCCTTATCCTAAGCTAAAACTCATTGACATATTTCATCCAGCTCGAGAGCTAGTGTTGCTGGTAAAAATAACATCTTTGGTGGTCCTGCTATTTCTAAAGTTTTATTTTCCAGTTGATTGTTGGCCTTGTATTATGCTTCTTATACTATTGCTTAAATAAATAATATGTTTTTATTATTACAACTGACTTTAATAAACGCATGTCATTTTGCTGTTGGGTGACATCTCTCTCTCTCTCTCTCTCTCTATGTGTGTGTGTGTGTGTGTGTGTGACAAATCCCATGTATCCCTACACTTACACCTACACTCTCTCTCTGTGTTCACGTGTGTGCGTGTGTGACAAATCCCATGTATCCCTACGGACCCTACAACTACACTTAAATGACTAATGATAGGTTTATAAAATAAATTGGTTCAATTCTTTTCCTGGTTAATGAAGTGTTAGTATATAACATACTGGTATAATCTTATATATAAAATCATGGAAATGATTATTATATTTTGATCATATGTAAGTTTTCTTTTCATCGAACGTGGTAGTTGGGAAGTTTTCTGCAATATGTGAACCATATTATGACATCAATTTTCATTTTCAACTATATAGTTTTTTCGTCCACTCTATTTGATAAATGGTTTTCTTGTCATACTGCTTTCAATTCTCTTTTGTTACACTTAATTCATCAGACTAAGGTGGTTGTTCTATTTTTATTTTTAAGATAACAAGCTAGAATGTCAAAGCTCAATTTTATATGCAGATTGTCAGGTCTAATTGTTGATGTTTTTGGCGATGTTGCTATAGTAGCTTCATCTGCTGCTTGGGTTGAGAAATACAAATCAGAAATTGAGTTCCATGTTGGTAGAGTTAGTGATGTAAAACTTATGAAATGGAGACCATCTATAGATATCTTGAAGGAAGAAGGATTGGATATATCCAATGAAAGAAGCTCAAATCCACTAAATCCAGCTTCATTTTTTGGACGAGTCAAGGTAGAGCACTGTATTTTAATTTAAACATACTTGAAGATATAGTTAATTTCAAGTCACAATCACCATGCCACTATTGCTTTACCACTGTATTAATGTCATATGCACCATATCAAAATTACCTTATTTTAGAGATTATTTGTAGTTTAATTACTTGAAACTTGAAAGTCAAAGGAATTTATTTAACCCATTATTTGCTTAATGATTTCAGTAGCTGATCCCTACCCCATCCAACCATTACCAGTCAACTGGTATATACAAGGAATATTGCCACAATTGTTATGTGAACAACAAGTCATGAGCATTTTTTCTAGAGCTTTGTGGTGCCTTTGGATTTGTAGTTATGCTCCACAACTGAACTCATTTAGATGTGATAAGTCTAGGTTGGAGACGCTTTTGTCACGGTAAAAAGTTGTGTTTGGGTTTCCATTGGTATTCAGAATGTTATATTTAACACTAAGGAGAGCGTTGTGTGACCAACACATGCTACTGAGACCAAAAAAAATTCTATAACAAAGCAACAAGGCCATTAATGTCGTATGGATAAGCATATTGGGTAGTGAAGAGAGTTCATGCATATAAGATGATTGTCAGTAACCCAAGAATACTAGGATTTCTCTTGTCAACTATGGAGGAGGGGTCATATAAAAGTTCATCATAAGAAGGAAGTACTAGCGGAAAATGGGTCGAGATGGCTTGTATATCTGCAAGTAAGATCTGAGGACACCTTGGCAAGCAGAGGGTCTGATTTATGTCTGAAGGTCAGGTAGATGGAAATCATGGAAGGGAAGATCTAAGATAAAAAGGATGCAACTCATGAGAAAAGGATACCATTAGTTGAGGATGTAGAATGAGCATTGCAGGAAACTCAAAGCTTACTTGAATTAATCTGTATGACTTGCAGGCTGCGATTATGGTTTTCTCAATCATGATTTATCCTTTCGTGCAATAAGAATATGAATCTTGAAGGCACAACAGAAGCAAGCCATTTGGACCTTTCTATTCCCATTGGCTTGCAATCCACCTTAGGATCCCGTGTATACATATTGAATTTAGCTTCTTATTTATAAAGAGAAACAGATGATGAGAGTTCGCATAGAAGTTACGGAAAAGCTTGCACTGACAACACAGATAGCATTTAACATGTAGGGTGGGATCAGGCTTGATGGTTATGATTTTATGGATTTATGTAGTATTGGCTTCAGTCCTTTTTGTCTACATTCCTGATGCAAACCCAGTTGCGATATACAGAACCCTACTTATAAGGAAAACCCCTTTAAAACTATTTATGTGATTTTAAGATGAAAATTCAGCAAGCATGCGTATAAATTTATATATCGAAACAATTGTGCAAGCGACTAAATTCAGCAATGAAAATAATTATGCATAGATAAAAGGAAAAACCTAGATGAAGCATCCAACAATGTTTGCTAAGCCAAGCCAAGTACCAAGGAACGCTCGGTAATGGTTGCGGAATAAACTAGGGCAATGAAAAGGTATGCCAGTGATACCTATAGTGGATTGAAGACGCGAGGGAAAGAAGATGTATTAGAAGAAGAGGATTAGAAGCCGAAAGATCTCTACGGAGGTTGTCCAAGAACAAAGAACACTTCTTCTCAAAATCTCATCAAGAGATGATTTCATCCATCATAATTGTCATCATCCCTCAAACTAGGGTTTTCATCCTCCTTTAATAAATCCCACAAGGCTTCATAAGTAAATAAGAGAGGGAGATGCAAGAGAGAGGAAGAGGGGCATCGGTTTCCGTGCCAAAGGGAAGGGAGAGAAGATCGTGCGGGATAGGGGTTGTGGCCTCGTTTCAAGTGAAACATACCCGCGCGGGTATGTTTCACGGGATAAATCCTGTTTTTCCTTTTTGGGTTGTAAGGGCAACACCAACTTAAATTAAATCCATTTAATTAATTAAAAGATTACTATGGGCACCCCTGGATGAATTTAAATGGCTTTTAGGCTACACTAATGGCTCCAATGGCTTAGCTAATGGCTTGAATGACTAGGCTATAGGCTTCACCGTCGGATGTTGGCTATAGGCTTCACCGTCGGATGCGACATCCGACGCCTCCTGTCATCGTGCATGGCATTATTTTTATTCATCCACTTTTAAATAAAAAGTGGCTAACCCAAATAACTAATTGGGTGTGACAAACCCCGCACCATAGGCTAGTGCCAAAGTTACCAAATTAGGTGTTTTTTTGAAAAAAACGTGTATCGATCCGAAGTAGCAAACAGGAAAAACACTCATTTTTTTGAAAAAAACGTTCGTAAGCGTTTTATACGTGTTTAAAATGGGAAAAATACGGATAAAACACATATAAAACACGTCGGGTTTGGTCCGGGTTTAAATTGGATTCGGGTTTTATTTTGTTCGTGCTTAATAAACACATATGCTATATGTTTTGAACTTTTGATTACTTAATGTTGGAAAATGACATATATACATACTTGATATAATTTTTAAGATTTTTTTTGTTTTTTCCGATGTTTTCACGTTTTTTTTTTCCATTTTTTCCGTTTTCATCGTATCTTTCCGATTTTTTCCCTTGCCGTTTTTTTTTTTTCCGTTTTCCGACTTAGTAACTATGGCTATATCATAGGCCAAAAAGTCATAACTAACAAACTGACCGTTCAATCTTTGTCCAAAGACAGGTTATGGAACCCCAAAATTTAAAGACTACGAAAACAAAGTACTAAAGTTAAATCGTAACCAGATCAGGCTACATCAATTCCAGATGCAAGGATAGGCTTCTAACTTGTATATTGGAGGAAGCACTTCGCACTAGTTGTGGATAAAATGGTGGGGAACCATTTGAGATGGTTATTGGGAATGCTAAACGAAAATCTTAGTAAGATCCAAGTTAGTAAAACAGTTCTAGTTCTTGTTAAAAGGTTATGAGTAGAAATTTGAAAAACTTCACTTTGACAAAGGATATAGCCCTTAATACGAATGAACGGCAAAGAATGATTCACTTATTTTTCTTTTTTTATTTTTTAGATAAATTCCTCATAATGGATTAGGGGGTGTTTGGCCTACACGGCTATCAGTTTATTAGAATATGGAGGAAGTATAAAAAGGAAATAAGAAAAGGCAGTCAAACAAAGGATAGGACTATCTGAAATAAAAAAGAATTACAAATAAGCTCCTATCTTTTTGAGTTTTTCCGATGAAAGAACCACCCATGCCTTATCCAGTATCCATCCCGTTGATGATCTATTCAAGTATTCATGAGAGCTAGTTTTCTAGTGAAATATGCATTGGTACCAGTTTGTCCAAATCCACCAACAAATTTCTATGGATAAATATCCCAAAGCTATATATTTGAAGAGTTATTCCTCCATTTGTTCCATAAGGAGAGGAGACTCCCCGACGACTGTCTTATGCGTAGACAATTTCTTAAATGCTTCCAAGTAGGAGTGCAAGTTGGAACGAAAATTCCGATTCCGTCCGAAATCGAACCGAAAAATTCCGATTTTGGCACCATATAATTAAATCCGAATTCCAAAATTCTGATTTCTGATAATTCCAAAAAAAATTGGATATGAATTGGAAGGGAGCTGAGTATTCCGAAAATTCCGATTTTCGATCCGAAAATTCCAAAAACATCCGATCCAAAAAATCCAAAATTTTTCGATGTTATATTCCGACCCAAACCCATCCGACACAACAGGTGTTGTGCATTGTCGGCCCTAGGGCAAAGCCAACAAAGTTGTTGCTTTGGGCCTCACCCAAGGGCAGGGCAGCATATATATATATATATATATATATATATATATATATATATATATATATATATATATATACACTTAAAATGGGTCCAACCTAACACCAGCAGGCAATAGCCCACGATGCACCGCACATAAAACTTAAAAACCCTAAATCCCAACCAAATCCTATTCTATCGTCTCCACCCTTTGCCCGATCTGACTCAACCAAAACTCATTCGAAGCAGCATGTGCTGTGCAATTCCGAAAATTCCAAAAAAATTCTCCCAAAATTGGAAATTCTGAAAAAAAAAATCCAAAATCTGCCAAAATGGGAGAATTCCAAAATTTTCCAAAAATTCTGATAATTTCAAATCAGAATTGGATTTTGAAATTCCGAAATTTTTTAATCGGAATCAAAATACCATTTGGGATTCCAAAAATTTTTGGAAATTTTCCGAACACCTCTATTCCGATCCGATCCATCCGAAAATCAGTCCTACTTCCAAGTGGTGTTGGGAAAAGGTCAATGCAGGAATAGGTAGGGCCAACAATTCTGGACCCGACACGAAGTTAGCGGGTCTAGATTTGGGTTAAACGGGTTCGGGTTGTAAATGGGTCGACATGGTAGACCCATTTAATAAACGGGTTGGGTCCGGGTTTAGGGTCTAGACACGGTAGACCCGAGAAGACCCGTTTAAAATTCAACAGGTCGTGTCGGGTCAGGTCTATCCACAATCTGATACTATAGTATGTAGTACCATCAGGTCTTATCGGGTCAGGTCTGGTCGAGTCGGATCGGGTCAACTGAATAGACCCATGTGGTAAACGGGTCTTATCGGGTCTACCCGTTTATAAACGGGTCGGGTACGTGTTTAGGGTCTAGACACGATTAGTTAAACGGGTCGTGTCCGGATCTAGGGGTTTTGGACATGACCCGAAACTAGACACGACATGAACCTGACAAGACCCATTGCCACCCCTAGGAACAGGTGGTATGGGCCCTCTTTTTAATACTTGCAACGTGTACATTTTAGATCAATGAGATTCGACACCTTCCTCTTCGGTAAGGATTTTTTCGTGGACTGCTAGCAACATGAAGATGCTTATGTAAAGCAGATCTTGAGTTTTGGCTATTAGGCAATCCCCCCCCCCCACTAAGCGCAAGTAGACGGATTTGACCCCAAATGGTTTCATCTCAATGTGGTAAACTTCTGAATAGGAGATTTCACTGAGAAGGTATAGGAGATCAGTTAGTTGACATTAACGATGAAGAGGCACATTCCTTCAGACCTTCCAATCCTAGGTAGTAGTGTTATTCCTCATCCTACATTGGGACCACATTGATACTTTATCCCATGAGATATCATAGAGCTAGAGGAAGAGAGTTTTGAAGGGTCTCTCTCCTAGACAACCCAACGCCATTATATGTACTAGTTAGGTTCTCCTGGAGCTCTGAAAATAAATCAGGTCCAATCCTTGCATCTGTAGTTTTGAGTGAGTGAGAACATAGAGATGGATAGATATGTGTTAAAATTCATCTCTATATTATTCTCTCTTTTTTCATCTACTCTCTTTTGGAGAGAGATGGAAGGATGGGTTTACTCTCTTATCTGTATCTTTTTGCAGTTCTATTTCTCCGACAAAGAGCGCTCTCAAAGAAATAGCTATAGAGGGAGCCAAAACCCTAGCTTAGGTCAAACCTATGCAAGCATGAAAGGGTCGATTTTTGGCAGAATAACTTCAGGGATGGAGGGGACACGAACAAAGGCCTGAAAATCTCCGGCTAGGCGAGAGATTTAGATAGAGGATAGATTTAGGATAAACTCATCTCTAAGGGAGGAAGAGAAGTGGGAGAATAGAGCGAGTAAGAAAGGGAATATACCTCTCTAGTGAGTAAGGCCTCTTAAAAGAAGAGATTTCAATATCGATTTGTCCGATTATGGCCGTTTCTTAATACCTCCACATCTGAAAGGCGAAGTAGAGCACGAGATCCAACAAAGGCGAAGTAGAGCACGAGATCCAACATGTAAAGTACTAGGGGAATGGGAGAGGAGATAAAAGAGACTAGAACACAGAAACATCAGCTTTGGTCAAAGTAATAGGGTGGTTGGTTATCCATCCCCAATTCTGTATTGCAGAAAGCACAATGCATACTCCAAACAAATGCATAGGGTACATTCAGGGGTAAGATGATAACCGGACACCGTGGGTTATTATTTGGTCAACCTCATCCTGGGTTTGGAGTCTTTGGGCAATGAACGTAAAAGGGGATGGTGGCACTGGTTTACGTGTAGGTTTTCATGATTTAGGATACATGACATCAGAAGGGTATACACATATACACATAAATAGGGATATTTGAACTTTTTATTTGTAAAAGAAACCCTAAAATCCAAAACATTTTTTAATGTATTGCTGCAAAATGGCTCTTAGTCAGGGATACACCGATACTTCGAAACAGGTGCCGTACCTGTATCAGATACTTCCCGATACTTCGATACGGCCCGATACGGCGGGATACGTATCTGATACGGCTAGGAAGTATCAGAGTTTAAAAAAACAAAAAAAAAAGATCCGATACGTCGGGGATACGGGGCTGATACGTCGGGGATACGGAACCGATACGCGGGGATACGGGGCCGATACGCCGGGGATACGAGACCGATACGCCGGGATATGTATGGATGGTAATGTAGTCTAAAATGCAAAAATCTGACACGAACCCGACCGGAACTTCAAATATGGGTCTAAATTATATACGGGACCATTTGCTTAATAATATAATTTATATGTTTTGTTTTTTGGATGATGTATGTGACACTAACTTTGTATTTTGTAATGGATAGTGAATGTTAGCAATTTGTAATGGACAATGAATATGACACTTGCATAATGTTGTTAGTGTTATTTTTTGTAATGGATGAATGTGACTCTTGCTTTGTATTTTTTTGTTGTATTGGATGTAAATCATGTAATGAATGATGAGCATGGTCATATTTAATTTTCAAACTATTCACTATGTATATTCTAGCACAAAATATTATATTTAATTATTAATATTATATATATATATATAATTACAAACGTATCCCTGCCGTACCGCGTATCCTAGTTTTTCAAAAATCCACGTATCGCCGTATCCGTATGCTCGTATCCGTATCCCCGTATCAGTATCGGTGCTTCCTAGCTCTTAGCAATTTATAGAATTCCATTTCTGGATGTGAAGAAAGTCTTAACCATATCCAAGCCATGGACACCATCGATATGGGGTTGGAGTTATGAATTCTGCTTCGGAATTAAGTTTTATTGAGGTCATATCTTTTGCTATTTCAAGCTCTCCCCGATTCTCTTAAATCCTTCATACTTGAATCATATTGATACTGATACAATAATCTTAACACCTGACCAAGATTATATCACACATAGAATACAAGGGGCCACAGAAACTTGAATCCCTGATGAGTTATTCTTTCGTTTCTGAACTGAGAATCTTCCTTGTATGGTTAATAGTTGGTGCAAAATTCTGTTATTCTTAAAGGAATGAGGAAAAGGTTGCACCTAACTGCAGCATCCATTGAAATAAAGCTTCATAGGAGCAAGTTCTTCCATCAATCCTAACTGTTTGAACAAACTAATTCATTTTGAAAACTCCAGTACTCACCACTACACACAAGTATAATTTCAGATTCTATTGTTCATATCTGATAGGATCTTAGATATGCATTCCCCAAACTTTTTTGGCTCCAGATAGATTGAACACGACTTTTGTATTCTTAAACCTTTTGATGGGAGGTCTGTTGGCTATGTTATTGTTATGATATTCTCAATGCCTTCAATAACGAGGTCCACTTGTAACAGATTTTGATTTTTGAACCAAACTAACTTTTAAATCGTAACTTAACTGACAGTAATTGGATAATCACAAGCATGTTGTTTGCAATCAGCATATTTGATGCTTTATTTTCATTTTAACTTCGTCCATGTCCTATAGTTCCTTGAAAGAAACAGTAGATGAGTTCGTTGAGCATTGTATGTTAACCATTTCAGTACAAGTTGTGTTGGTACTCGGTGCTACTTCTATAACCTGTTTAGAGCATGGTTTGCTAGGAAAGAACTTCCAGTCATCGTTCCTTCCTTGATTCTAATTTGAATTAAATCTAATTTTTATTGATGTTCAATTGCTATACTTTTCTCTAATTCACTATTGCAGGTAATGGAGAATGGCATTTGTTACTCAGTCTCATTGGAGGGTCAGAAAACTGGGTTTTATGCAGATCAACGTGAAAACCGTAACCTTGTATCATTAATTTCGAAGGATCAGAAAGTTCTTGACATTTGCTGCTACAGTGGTGGATTTGCTCTTAATGCTTCACGTGGTGGTGCTATTGATGTCACTGGTAAAATGCTGTATGCTTGAAACCTGTTCATACTAGCATTTGTGTTTAGTTTTGAACTTATAATGCTGAGATGCTTGAACAAATCTCATTTGTTGAACATACAGTTTAGATAGTTGACATCCAAGTCTTATCCCATCAAGATGGGGTTGACTATATGGAATGACAAGTATTTTACAATCAGCTGTCAACCTGAGGTCAACCCTCTTAAGATTTGATGCTGAAAACCTGATGGTTGCTCATTGTAGAATATTTAGTAGAACACTGAATGTCCTTCAATCTTTTGGATACCTTTTATCAACCGATATTTTTATTCTTGAACTGCATCTGGAAGTAGTGGAACATCTAATGAGCTCCTTCGATTGTTGCAAAGGAACGAGATTCTATCAGTTCTATTAGTGAATTATGATTCTGATGACTGTCAGGTATTGATTCCTCATTGCCTGCTTTGGAGCTTGCCAAAGAGAATATCCTTCTTAACAAACTGGACCCAGGAAAAATCTCATTTCTGAAGGAAGATGCAACTGAGTTCATGAAAGGGGCTGCATCCAGAAATGAATCATGGGATATAGTAATATTGGATCCTCCAAAACTAGCACCTCGAAAAAAGGTATCGTGTTCTTAGAAATACCTCAACATAATCTTTCCCATTATGATGGGGCTTTCTATGGAGCACAACTCTTGTTATCTGAGATTACTTGCCACCTAATCATTATATTTTTTGTAATTATAAATTCCAGTAATTTTACCTGTTTGCATTAAATTAACAGTGAATAATATGTTATGGTTAATTTTAATTGTTAGGAGATGATGGCTAGGGTTTGGAGAGGAATAGAATGCTCTCTATTGAGGGACTCAAGCCCAATATATATGTACATGTATGACTAAACAACCCGACCCGACTGTACATGTAACCCGACCCATCTCTATACATTAACACTCCCCTTCAAACTCACGGTGGATCATGAACCGAGAGTTTGCCGATAAAGTGCCGGAAGCGAGCAATCGTAAGGGGCTTCGTCAGAAAATCAGCAGTCTGCTCCGATGATGAAATGAATGGCAAAGGAGATGGTGTGGTCGAGAAACTCCTGGCGAACATAATGACAATCAACCTCAATATGTTTTGTTCGTTCGTGGAAGACCGGGTTGCTAGCAATCTGAATAGCACTTCGGTTGTCACAGAAGAGAGGCGTGGGCCCGGATATCACAACTCCCAAGTCGAGCAGAAGGCGGCGAAGCCAGACAATCTCTGCGGTGGTTGATAGGATCTGTTACTAACTAGATGGAATGCGTATGCTTAATTTAACCCAAGTGCAGAATTTAAACAATAAAATCAGATTTCAGCACATTAAAACCAGATTTCAGCAAAGACTATAATCACTATTCATCATCCACTCAATCCCAATCAGATTTAATTTAACGAAATAATGAAACTGACAAGATGAACATTAATTTCAGATTATCCTAACTGAATTCCAGCAAGGACACATAACACAATCTCAAATTGAATAAGCCAATGTCTCAAGAACAAGTAAAACCCTAAACGAATAAACCCTAATGGATGAGACTCTCGGGAAAACAGAAATTTAGGGATCCTAACATAAAATCAGCAACAAGGCCGGTTACTGGAAAGGAAAATATCACATGAAAAATCAGAGGACAATCCAAACCGTGCTTAGGTCAATGCCGGCAGCTTTCCGATACTCCGTGTTGCAGAGGAATGGCGCGGAAGGGGGAGGTGTGGTCCAGAAGACGGGGTGAAGAAGCCGAGACGACGATCTTGAAGAAGAAGACACTCCACGTCGATCTTCCGTGAAGCCGAGGATGAATAGCGGGGCGACGGGGTAGAAGCGTGCGGAAGGAAGAAGTAGACAAGAAGCAGAGAGGATTTCTTCGGAAGGGATAACCGAACAAGCGCACACGCTTCTTCAATCTAGGGTTTCAATTTCAATTTCATCTCCTTTTGTGCGATTAGGGTTTTAGGCTTTATAGGGAAGCAACTAAAGAAAACAAAAAAGGAAAGAAGAGAGAGAGAGGCCGGTCGGGTAGAGAGAGAGAGAGGGATGCGCGGGTGAGAAGGGGGAGTCGGGGGTGTCCGCGGGAGAGAGAGAGAGGGGCCGGCCGGTTGGGAATTTAGGTTAGGGTTTTGGGTTTTTGATTTCCATCGAATCTCATCCATTGAGATCTATCCTAACTTAAGATCCTACGGCCTAAAACCTAACACAGAAATGAGTCAGTTCGGCATCTGTGGCTCGAACCGGATGCGAACATGGCTCGCACCTACCCAAACCAGAAATAAAAACAGAAATATCTAACGATCCGTTGGTCGGATCGAAATAAAGTAAAAACCAAAACTGTAGATCTTCAATTGATCTTTCCACTGATGCAGACGGATCGACGATCGGGTTCCTGGATCTCCGGCGCGGATGAAAATACGCCATCAGCTGTAGAAAAACTGCACGTAGTGGCTCGTCTGCATCAAGTCCCCCGGACTCAAAAGAACTCGACTCCTGTCGAGCAAGGTCCTGGATCCGGCGGGGGCGCTCCTGGTAGTAATGGCAGCCGCTGAATCCGCTCTGACTGCTCTCCCGGGTCCGGTGGCCAAGTAATCCACCTCAAGTATGCAGCAACTCCATCTCGTATTCCCTGCCCCTTGACGCCAAGCGAAGACCTGAAAGTCAACACCAACATCCTCCGCGGCACGATAAGATCATCAAAATACTCAGATAATTTCATGTGATAATAGGAATTTGGGTTGACATGAAATTCAGATGACATGTGAAAAGAAAGGCCGCGGGAGCATAATGTGCTGCGGGTCAACGGCTTGCGCAATTGGCAATGGTGTATTTGAAGGGCCATGGGTTGCGGGTGCATTATGTGGTGCTCGAGGTGGCCTGCGCACGGTGCAAAACAAGTGGATTCTAGATGACGAAGATATGTCATGCAATCATTGTCGGGATTCAGTGAAAAAAATGAGAAATTAAAATACTCATCATGCCACTTGTTATGATTTCGAAAAATTAAAGAGGATGGGTTGGCTGAAAGTTGAAAGCATGATTCATAAGTATTCTGCATCGAAAAGTGATCAGACATGCCAAAATCGTCTTTAAGGTTAAATTCAACACTTGGATGATATGGATGCACATATGATTGGTCTATGATGGTAGAGATGCCAGGCAAATGATGGACATGAATGCCTACAGACTCTAAATGTGATGTGCATGCAATGGAATGCAAAATGTTATCTAATCCCTTCTCAATCGACAGCGAAGCAGATGAACACCCTACGAGATTATCTGCGAATGGTGGTATGGGTTGGTTCTGACTCAGAAGAGCTTTAGGTGCAGGGGGTGATGGGGACTGGTGAATAATCAGCAGTGGTGCAGTCGTATCCTTTCCCTCCAAGACTAACTCATTGAGGTGTTCGCCCTCAGACCCCTGACTATCCTCGTCATTGTCCGCCAGATTTGTCTGTGGATTGACTTGTCGTTGAGTACAATCGGCTGACTTGTGATCTGGCTGATCTACCGATTTGTGCTCTGGTCGCAGGGTTTGGCGACTTCTGTTTTGGCTGGTCTGCACGTAGTACGCCAGCGGACTTGTGCTCTTTTCCCTAACACGACGACTAGTGCACTCGGATACTTTCGAGGACGAATTTTGGAACACACTTTGTTTGGAATCGGAAGGGAGGAACTTCCGTTGCAGCTTTTCCCTCATGTGGGTCCAAGTGGAAATTTTATCTTTTCCCTTTCTACCCCTAGCGGTCTGCAACTGTTTCCACCAAACCAGTGCATGACCTTTCAGTTTAAGGCTGACAAACTTAACTTGTTTGTCGCGGGGGATTTTCTTCCACTCGAAATACCGGTCGATATGCTCGGCCCACTCTAGAAACTCTTCGGGATCCATCCGACCCCCGAACTCAGGAATTTCTATGTTGATGCTCTGATCCCAGCCCCAATGGGACTTCGATCTCCTATGAGTTATGCTATTCCGCCTATCAGATCCATTAGAGGAACTGACGCTGGCTCCTCCTGACTCTAGGTCTAACTCACTATGCCCTGGCGACGCTCTAGTCCTGTGTTCCCGATGGGGTCGAGGTGGATTCTGGGATTTGGTGACGGCCAAGGTCAATTTTTCTATTTGGGTCTGAAGCCTACCCATGTGTTCCTGTTGCCTTATGAAGGCATCGTGCCAAGTGCGGGGTGGCAAAGATCCTGCCATGCTAGATTGCCTAGTAGATGCTATCGATTCACTCGGGAGAAAATGGATGGTCCTAAAATGTATGCGTTCACGCGATGCGTGTGACTAGTTAATGCAGGGTACAAAACTAAAATGAAAGAAGGTAAATAAAAAAAAATTTCAGCAAACGCGAGAAGATGCGAATGATGCGAGAGGACCGGCCGTTGCGTAAGGACGCGACGACTAGTGCGCTCTGATACCAACTTGATAGGATCTGTTACTAACTAGATGGAATGCGTATGCTTAATTTAACCCAAGTGCAGAATTTAAACAATAAAATCAGATTTCAGCACATTAAAACCAGATTTCAGCAAAGACTATAATCACTATTCATCATCCACTCAATCCCAATCAGATTTAATTTAACGAAATAATGAAACTGACAAGATGAACATTAATTTCAGATTATCCTAACTGAATTCCAGCAAGGACACATAACACAATCTCAAATTGAATAAGCCAATGTCTCAAGAACAAGTAAAACCCTAAACGAATAAACCCTAATGGATGAGACTCTCGGGAAAACAGAAATTTAGGGATCCTAACATAAAATCAGCAACAAGGCCGGTTACTGGAAAGGAAAATATCACATGAAAAATCAGAGGACAATCCAAACCGTGCTTAGGTCAATGCCGGCAGCTTTCCGATACTCCGTGTTGCAGAGGAATGGCGCGGAAGGGGGAGGTGTGGTCCAGAAGACGGGGTGAAGAAGCCGAGACGACGATCTTGAAGAAGAAGACACTCCACGTCGATCTTCCGTGAAGCCGAGGATGAATAGCGGGGCGACGGGGTAGAAGCGTGCGGAAGGAAGAAGTAGACAAGAAGCAGAGAGGATTTCTTCAGAAGGGATAACCGAACAAGCGCACACGCTTCTTCAATCTAGGGTTTCAATTTCAATTTCATCTCCTTTTGTGCGATTAGGGTTTTAGGCTTTATAGGGAAGCAACTAAAGAAAACAAAAAAGGAAAGAAAAGAGAGAGAGGCCGGTCGGGTAGAGAGAGAGAGAGGGACGTGCGGGTGAGAAGGGGGAGTCGGGGGTGTCCGCGGGAGAGAGAGAGAGGGGCCGGCCGGTTGGGAATTTGGGTTAGGGTTTTGGGTTTTTGATTTCCATCGAATCTCATCCATTGAGATCTATCCTAACTTAAGATCCTACGGCCTAAAACCTAACACAGAAATGAGTCAGTTTGGCATCTGTGGCTCGAACCGGATTCGAACATGGCTCGCACCTACCCAAACCAGAAATAAAAACAGAAATATCTAACGATCCGTTGGTCGGATCGAAATAAAGTAAAAACCAAAACTGTAGATCTTCAATTGATCTTTCCACTGATGCAGACGGATCGACGATCGGGTTCCTGGATCTCCGGCGCGGATGAAAATACGCCATCAGCTGTAGAAAAACTGCACGTAGTGGCTCGTCTGCATCAGTGGTGGACACCATAGTCCTGTATTCGGCTTCGGTGCTGGAGCGAGCAACAGACTCATGTTTCTTGCTGCGCCACGAAATAAGCGAATCACCCAGAAACACACAGTATTCTGTAGTAGAGCGGCGAGTGGCTACATCTCCTGCCCAATCTGCATCGGAGTAGGCACGCAGCACCAACGGAGAGGTGGAGGGAAACAGCAGTGAACGGGTGACGGTGCCTCGGAGGTAGTGGATAATCCGAAGGACAGCTGCATAGTGAACTGAACGTGGAGCCTGAACAAACTGACTGACAATGCCAACAGCATGGGCAATGTCTGGCCGGGTCATAGTGAGATAGACGAGCATCCCAACCAGCCTCTGGTAGCGGGAGACATCCTGGAGCGGCTCACCATCTGTAGCTAAAAGCTTCAAATTGAGCTCCATGGGTGTATCAGCAGTACGAGAGTCAGTAAGAGCAGCATCAGCAAAAATGTCGGAGATGTACTTTTGTTGGGAGACCAACAGACCACGAGCTGACCGGGCAATCTCGAGACCCAAAAAGTAGCGAAGAGAGCCCAGATCTTTCATCTCAAACTGACTCTGGAGGTGACGCTGAGGGATGCTATGGTGGCACTGTCATCCCCAGTGATGACCATATCATCCACATAGAGAAGAAGAACTGCAATACCCTGACTGAAGGAGCGCATGAATAGGGCATAGTCGGAGTGACGCTCAACAAACCCGGCGGCCAGGACTGCACTGCGGAATCGCTCAAACCAGGCACGAGGGGCCTGCTTGAGCCCATAGATGGCTCGGCGGAAACGACACACGTGCCCTGGAGGAACTGAAACGCCCGGAGGAGGAGCCATGTAGACTTCCTCGGAAAGGTCACCGTGGAGAAACGCATTGGTGACATCCATCTGATGGAGAGGCCACCTTCGAGCAGCTGCCACAGCTAAGAGGGTGCGCACAGTAGTCATCCGAGCAACTGGAGCAAACGTCTCCTCGTAATCAATCCCATACTCCTGGGAGAAGCCACGGGCAACGAGGCGAGCCTTGTGCCGCTCAATGGATCCGTCAGGTCGAGTCTTGACCTTGAATATCCACTTGTAGCTAACAGGCACCACACTTGAGGGACAAGGCACCAAGTCTCATGTCTGGGTCCGCTGAAAAGCCTCAAGCTCAATTGACATGGCCTACCGCCACTCTGGATGTAAAGCTGCCTCACGATACGATTGGGGCTCCCGGTGGGTGTGTATAGCAGTAAGAAAAGCCTGATAAGATGGTGAATAGGAGGCAATGACAGAGTAGCCAGAGGAGTCAGGAGAGTCAGAGGGAAAGACAGAGTAGCCAAACCTGTCAGGAGAGTAGTCATATCTGTCAGGAGGGTGATGTTTGCGTACTGGGTAGCGCCGAACATAAGCAGGATCCACGACCTGGGAGGAGGGGGCAGCAGCAGCAGGCGAAGGAGTACCAGTGTGAACCGACTCTGGAGGAGGAGCTGCAGACCGACAAACATAGACACAAGTAACAGGCAAGGTTTAAAACTCGGGTACCGGTACCGGTATCGGCCGGCGCCGAACCGGTTCGTACCGGTACCGGCCGGTTCTGGTTGAACCGGTACCGGCCCCTTTTTTTTTTTAAATTGTAAAAAAATCTAAAAAAATCTTTAAAAATTCTAAAAAATTAGAAAATAAATATAAAAAATTAGAAAATAAATATTAGAGTACTTTAGGCCCTTTAGGGCCCTAGTTTAGGACCTTTAGGTCCTTTAGGCTTAGGGACCTTAGGAGTTACTTAGGAGTTAGGGTTAGGGCTTAGGAGTTAGAGCCTTAGGCTAGGCCGCTAGGGTTAGTTTTAGGCCTATGAGTCTTATCTTATGTGACTTCAGACTTCAGAGTTCAGAGTTCAGACTATGACTTATGAGTCTTATACTCTTATCTAATGAGTTATGACTTATGATAAGTTATGAGTTATGACTTATGACTTCAAAGTTCAGACTCTCAGAGTTCATACTTTAGAGTTTAGACTTTAGAGTCTTGGATTCATCATTCATCAAGATTCACAAGCACCACTCCCCGAGATGTATGATTAAGAATCTTGATGAACTTGTCAACTATTGTCGAATCACCACTCCCCGAGGTGAATGATTGGACAGTAGAGACCTAACTGAACCACAAGACTCACAAGTTACAACTTACAAGTTATAAGTCACAGACTCACAGACTCACAGTTCACAAGTGACAAGTCACACGACTCACAACAAGTCACACCTAACAAGTTACTAATTCCTAATTTCCTATATCTTTTTTCCCTCCTTCTTTATCCGGGCTTGGGACCGGCCTTGGCGAAGTTAAAAAAGGTTTTTAAAAGGTTTTATAAAACAACCTTTTAAAGTTTTGAAAATTTTTTATTATTATAAATTTACAATACAAATTATAGAATAAGTTTCATAATCCAGATTCCAGACGTGTTCAACACTTCAACTTCCACAAAATACAGATTATCAATATTAAAATTATTAACTCACCTGGCTGGCTCAGTCGCTCAGATAGTCAGATCAGAATATTCAGAAGAATCAGAACTCAGAACTCAGAAGTTCCATAGATTATTATTGCGATCAGCTTCTTTTTCGTCTTCATTTGGAGTTGGTGCCGAGTAGTGCTGCTGGTAGTAAGACCCGTCGGAAGGCCCAGAATAACCGAAGATTGATTGGCCAATGTCCTGGTCGTGCTGGACACCATAACCGTATGCTCCGTAGCCGTAAGATGATGAAGAATCTCCATATGTTCCTTGCGATTCCTCTTGCTCTGGAAACATCGGCTGATAAGAATCTCGGTAATATGATGATGGTGGACCTAGTGGTGGATCATATCCGTACGAGTATGGTACATATGCAGCTTCATGAACAGTGCCAGAAGGCCCGACCCCTGCTCCATCATGTGGTGACAGTGGTGGATGATGTGGATCTGGTGGGGCTGGTGGTCCAGTGACGCCGGTGTACGTGGGAGCACTGGGAGGTGAAGAAGCTCTCTCATGCTCTCTCATCCGTTGAGATGACTCTCCTCCACCATCACTAGATCCGGAAGGTATACTGCCAAGACTCTCATCTGAATCGCTGTGTATCTGCTGCATTGCCTGGCTAACATGTTGAAATCTTCGTTTGCCGCTCCTCAACCTTGCTCCCTCTTGTTCTTGTCTTTGCTCCTTGCCTAACTCCTTCTCCAACCATGTATTTTCTTGACCGTCAAGAACTGGATGCTCTCTCTCCGTCAACCAAGGGGTTAGAGGGTTATCGTCGTCGAAAATATAATCCAAATTGATTGGATTATCACCTTGGTCCTCTAATCTTCCCTGATCGCGGACCCTCAACCTCATGTTGTAATGTACGAAAACTAGTTTATCTAATTTAGATGATGACAATCTATTTCTAGTTTTCGTATGAATGAGAGAGAATGTACTCCAGTTTCTCTCGCAGCCCGATGCCGAACATGTCTGACTCAATACTCGGATAGCAATCTTGCGAAGATCAGGAGCACTTTCACCATGAATGGACCACCAAGTAGCTATAAAATTAGTCAAAAAATAAAACATTCAGTTTGTATTCGTTGATTACAATTGGATAATTTTATAATTAAAGTGTGTTATCAACTTATCGACGTATTACCTGGCTGCATGGTCGAGATAGATGTTCTTGCGTTCTCCGAATCAAAGGAACCACGAGCATATCGGAAGATTTCCATTTGCTCCATTGCCTTATTTTGCGCTGCTATGCTAGGATCCAAGGTTCGGATCATCTCTTTAAGCCCGATCATTATTTCTGGGTGTTGTGAAACTTCTACCCTATACTGGTATTGGGGATTTAAGTAAAATCCTATAATATGAAAGAAATAAGTATTGAGTCTAATGACTAATGAGATTAAAAATTAAAATTGTTAAATAATGAGTATACACTTGACGATAATATTTACCTGCTGCATGCAATGGATGGTGTAGCGTCTTCTTCCATCTTTTGTCGATCAACTTAAAATATTGTTTTTTTTATTTTTCTCCAACCTTTGTCGACTTCTGAATGACCATCTTAGCTCTGTCCATTGCTTCGTAGATATACCCCATTGCAGGCTTTTCATCTGAATCTACCAGTCGAAGAACTTGCACTAGAGGTTGGATACACACTATTATCTTGTCAATTTCGACCCAGAGCTCCTTTCCAACAACAATATTTTCCACCTCTTTGCCCTCTTCATTAGATGCATATTTTGATTGACACCATGCATCTGAGGTAAACATTTTCCGTAAAGCCTCATTCTGATTAAAAATGCTCTCCAATGCTATGAAGTGAGTGGCAAAGCGGGTGATTGCTGGACGCAGAAGCTCCCGCTTCCCAGTATACCTCCTCATCAAGTCAACTACCCAGTTATGGTTATAAATGAATTTTGTTATTTTTCGAGCTTGTTTTACAACCTTGTCAACATGATTCAATTTGCCTATATCTTTTAGGATCAAGTCGATGCAGTGTGCGGTACAAGGAGTCCAAAATATAGTCTTCCGTTCCTTCTGTATGATTTGTCCGGCCTTCTTATAGTTAGAGCCATTGTCCGTCACTATTTGGACAATATTATTAGCTCCAACTTCGTCGATGATATTATTCATAAGTCCAGCAAGATATATTGCATCATGCACTTTGGCTGATGCATCGATTGATTTGTAAAATACTGTACCAATTGAGCAATATACTAGAAAATTAATTATGGATTTTCTAGTAGGGCCACTTCATCCATCGCACATAATTGTGCAACCTTTCTCCTCCCAGGGAGTTTGAAAACTACGAATATAATCATTTATTTCGGAGACCTCATCATCTAAAAGTGGCCCAGCAATTTCATATGGGGTAGGGGGAGAAATTCCCGGTCCAACCGACTGCAATGTGTCGCACATTTTTTTAAAGTATGGCGACGCGGCTGCATTAGCCGGGATATGATTGAAATGAAAAAATTTGGCCACTGCTTTCTTCACTTTACTGGCCGCTTGTTTTATTTTTCCAGCTGTTAATTTGGTTTGTTTCTGGCCACGTTCCCTAAACATAAATCCGTCTAGAGATAACTGCACAGATGTACTGCCGCCAGTGCTAGTTTTACCTCCTCTAGCACTAACACTGCTACTACCACCAGGTCCACCTCCACCAGTACTACCACCAATATCACCAGGAAGAAAACGGGAACTACCACCAGGACCACTCATTGACCATCTACCTCTTTGGTCTCCCCCTCTTTCTCTCATTTCTTGACGACGAGCTTCCTCACGAGAAAGTCTCATTGCCGTTCTCATCTCCTTATCCTCATCCGGCAACTCTTCAGATGAAGAATCATCAAAACTTTCATCATCTATATTTGTTTCTCTATAACCCCTTACCGACTGACTTTTGGTAAGGGGTGGTCTTCTAGAAGCAGAAAGCTCAGGAGCAGTACTCTTATCTTTACTTGCTTCTCTAAAAAATTGCTGGAATTGAGACCGTACCTCTATTGGAACGTGCTCACAACCAGTCACTTGTCCTTTCTTGCCCGCTAAATGCTCCTTCATTCTTGTGATACCACCATTTATGGTCCGGCCACAGTAGTTGCATATGGCCTTCCGCTTGTTGCCTTCAATTGCCTTGCAATGTAGCCATCCAGCGTCTATCTCTTTCGATTTTGGTGCCATTATCTAAGTCAAAAAATAAATAAGCATTAGCAAACTAGAAAGTAATTGCTCACTTTTGTAGCTTTGCTACGTAGAAAGTAGAAAATAAAAACTATAAAGTTTCGACTTTTAAATGGCTCGAAACTCGAAACTAGAAACTAGAAAGTAAAAAGTAGAAACTAGAAACTAGAAACGTAGAAAGTAGAAACTAGAAAGTAGGGCCCTCACGTAGATTCGACTTTCGAGTTTCGAGCCATTCGAAAGTCGAAACTTTTGCAAAAGTGAGCAAAACTGCAAAAGTCGAAACTTTCTAGTTTCTAGTTTCTAGTTTCTACTTTCTACGTTTCTAGTTTCTACTTTCGAGTTTCTAGTTTCTACTTCTAGTTTCTAGTTTCTACTTTCGATTTTCTAGTTTCTACTTTCTAGTTTATACTTTCGAGTTTCTAGTTTCTACTTTCGACTTTCGAGTTTATAGTTTCTACTTTCGAGTTTCTAGTTTCTCCTTTCTAGTTTCTACTTTCGAGTTTCTAGTTTCTACTCGAAAGTAGAAACTAGAAACTCGAAAGTAGAAACTAGAAAGGAGAAACTAGAAACTCGAAAGTAGAAACTAGAAAGTAGAAACTATAAACTCGAAAGTATAAAGGAGAAACTAGAAACTCGAAAGTATAAACTAGAAAGTAGAAACTAGAAAATCGAAAGTAGAAACTAGAAACTAGAAGTAGAAACTAGAAACTCGAAAGTAGAAACTAGAAACTAGAAACGTAGAAACTAGAAACTAGAAACTAGAAACTAGAAAGTTTCGACTTTTGCAGTTTTGCTCACTTTTGCAAAAGTTTCGACTTTCGAATGGCTCGAAAGTCGAATCTACGTGAGGCGTGAGTGTGTGACTGGCAGACTGCGTGAACCGCGTGAGCATTCGTGATTTCAAGGTTCTCACCAAGAAATTAACATTAGAAGATGCTGTCAAAGAAAATGATAGTCGAGTAATTATATGCTTGGTTGCACACATGGAATACGAGGTTACTAGCAATTTTAATGGCATTCTGATTATCACAGATTCACAAATCACAATACAGAGGGATGACTGGATGAGTAAGGAAATGAACACTCATATCTCAAACCGGGAGGTCCGGGAGACAATTAGACAACCTCAAAGGTAATGGTAGGCACTCAAGGCAGTAATCGTTTTACCTTCTTCACTCTTAAGTTCGCCGCTCGGCCCGCTCGTGCTCGTGCCGCTCGTCGTGAGTCTCGTGACTCGTGAGTCGTGACCTCGTCGTCACTCGTCGGCGTGCGGCTTGTGTCGGTGTGCTGCTCGGCCCGCTCGTCGCCTCTCTTTCTTTCTCTTTCTTTCCTCTCTTCTCTCTTCTCTCTTCTCTCTTCTCTCTTTTTTCTCTCTCCTCTCTTCTCTCTTCTCTCTTCTCTCTTTTCTTTCTCTCCTCTCTTCAGTCTTCTCTCTTTTCTTTCTTTCTCTCCTCTCTTTCTCTCCTCTCTTTTTTTCTTCTCTTTCTTTCCTCTCCTCTCTTCTCTCTTTTTTCTTTCTCTCCTCTCTTCTCTCTTCTCTCTTCTCTCTTCTCTCTTTTTTTCTTTTTCTCCTATCTTCTCTCTTCTCTCTTCTCTCCTCTATTTTCTTGCAAGTTGATGGAAGGTTTTGGAGTTGCAATGGAATGGTTTGGGGGGGTTTATATAGCCTTCAAATCCCCCCCTCCCACTTAAGGAATAATACTTTTTGGAGGGGCCAAAACTAAAAATGCCACCCCCCCTCCACATGCAAATGCTGGGAAAGCATGTTCAGCCCATGTGGAGGGAGGAATCCAATATAAAAAAATAAAAAAAGTGACCCAAAGCCCACCCACCCCATTATGGCTGTCGGACGGGACTGAACCGGCCGGTACCGGTTCGTACCGGCCGGTACCTGCCTGACTCGGCCGGTTCGGTCCGGTACGGGTTGGTACCGGCCGGTTCAGGTCTGTTTCGGTCCCGGGTGCTGGACTCGGTTCGGCCCGGCCAAATCTGGTACGTACCGGCCGGTACGTACCGGTACCGGCCGAGATTTGAAACCCTGGTAACAGGTGGTGGTGGAGGTGTCGAGGAAGACGGAGGAGGTGGTGGCGGTGGTGATGGTGGTGGTGGAGGTGGCGGGGAAGATGGAGGTGGAGTAGTCGTGGATGGGACAACAGAAAACGGGGGTAGAACGGGGATGTGGAGATGTAATGAAGGCGAGGAGAGTGACGCAGGAGGCAAGGAAAGATCCCGAGACTCAGGAGAAAATACGGGGCATCCTCAACAAAGGAAACGTGACAGGAGACACGGATCCGGCGAGCCAAGGGATCGTAACACCGATACCCCTTGTGCTCCCGACTGAGCCCCAAGTGAACACATCTAACAGACCTCGCAGAGAGTTTGGTGTGCTCATGGGAAGGAAGAAGAACGAAGCACGTGCAGCCAAACGTGCGAAGAAGAGAGTAGTCAGGTGGGCTGGAGTGGAGGCGCTCATATAGGGTGGCATCGGACAGAGCAGATGACGGAGTGATATTGATGAGATGGACAGCCGTCATGACAACTTCAGCCCAGTAGGAGTGAGGAATAGACGCAGAGAGAAGCAAGGCTCGTGCAGTCTCAAGTATATGACGATGCTTGCGTTCGGCAACGCCGTTCTGCTCATGGCTGTGGGGACAAGACTGCTGGTGAAGAGTGCCGTGAGACTGAAGAATCTCACGCATCTCAGATGAGAGATACTCCTTGGCACAATCAGACCGGAAGGTCTTGATGCGCCGACTAAACTGAGTGTGTATCATAGTGGTGAATCTCCTAAAGATATAAGGGACTTCAGATCGATGACGCATAAGATAAACCCAGATGCACCTAGAAAAGTCATCGATAAAACACACATAATACATGTAACTCGAAATAGATGGAACAGGAACAGGACCCCAAATGTCCGAATGTACTAAATCAAATAAAGCATCAGATTGGAAAGCACTAGCAGAGAATGGAAGAGCTAGATGCTTTGCCAGTCTACAACCCGTACAAACAGAGAGGGAGGAGAAGGACGCTCGACCCAAAGCGCCCGAACGGAATACGCTTTTGAGTCGATCACTCGATATATGACCTAACCTTCTGTGCCACAGGTCGCCATCAGAGGTAACAAACATGACAGACGCAACAGGAATGGAAGACACATGTAGATGGTCCAGCTGGTAAAGTCCTCCTGCTCTACGGCCCAGCCCAATCCTCTGACCCGTCCACGAATCCTGCACAACACAAACAGAAGGGGTGAAGGTGACAGTCAGGCCAGAGTCGCAAAGAGAATTGATAGAGATCAGATTAATGTTAAGACGGGGGGCATGATGGACATGGGGTAGGGCAAGCGACCAGAAGGGTCAGAGGTGATAGTGATGGATCCACATTGCGGAATAGGGACGAGAGTCCCATCCGCAGTGCGAACCTCCTGGTGGGTGGTAGTGGGAGAACAGTCCGTGAGGACAGTGGAGTCAAAGGTGAGGTGACAGGAGGCACCCGAATCGAAGATCCATGGAGCAGTAGTACCAGAGGTGGCAGACAAGCCGTGAGCAGTAGCGGAGCCGGTGGAGGCTAGGTGGCGAAGAAGGAGCTCCTCGAGGCGCTGAAGACGGTCCGGCTCAGGCTGAGAAGGTGCTGTGGTAGCAGTGGGGAGCGGCGAGGCCTCTACAGTAGCCTCTGTACCACCAAAGTGGCGGAAGGAGGACGAACCACGTCCACGGCTCCGTCCACCTTGACCGCCGAGTCGATCGTTGCGGGAAGTCGAAGCCCAGCGTGGGGCTCTCTCATCCGGACCCCAGCGGGGGTTACGTGGAGGATGTGTAGGGCATTCGCGCTTCATGTGTCCGGGCTCCTTGTAGTAGTGACAGAAGACAGACTCATCGGAGAACCCAGCTGCCAGGACAGTGTCGGAGCTAGGAGTAAGTGGAGGAGGACGAGCGCCCTGAGTCTGAAGGCGGTTCTCCTCATCGACCAAGGCGAGTAGAGCATCCTCTAGCCGAGGGAGTGGCTCACGGTGCAGGAGCTGAGCAGCGATGAGAGCAAAGTCTGGCCAAAGAGCTGCCAGGAACTGGTGCAGGTGGCCCTCATTGAGGTAGCGCTGGAAGTCCTGAGAGCGGGGGCAAGCACACCGCTCTGGGATCAGGGAGTCCAGCTCATGCCAGTATGCACTCATCTGACTGAAGAAGTCCTGAATCGTGCGCTCCCCCTGACGTGCAGACTGCGAGTCACAGATAAGCTGATGTCGGCGTACGCCGCCGCGCGGGAGAAACTGGTCCCGGAGATACTCCCACATCGCGCGCGCTGTAGGAAGGCGGTCGATGGGAGCAAGCAGCGGACGAGCAACAGAGTCCATGAGATAGGTCCGGATGGCCTGATCGTGACGTCGCCACGTGAGAGTGGCAGCCGTGGCAGCAGTGAGAGTAGTCGGGACAGTAGCAGTCGCAGCAGAGGACGCGACACTGCTGGTGACAGAGGAGGAGCCGGAGAGGACAGCTGGAGGAGGATCATCGCCGGTGATGTGACCCCACAGATCACGACTGGAGAGTGCGGCCTCGACGGTGAGTGACCAATCAGGTCAGTCGCTGGCCGATGACAGCTGAAAGGCGACCGCCTTCAGCAGTGGAGAGATCGCAACGACGGACGGCATGGCAGGAGAAGGCATGGAGGAGGCTCAACAGAAGGGGGGACCAGGAGAGGTTATCGGGCGAAGGGAAGGGGGCGAATGGGCTGAGGGAAGGGGTGGGAGGGCCGGTCGGGTGGAGGAAGGGGGGTCGGGAGGTGGAGGAAGGGGGGTCGGGGGGTGAAGGAGGGGGGCCGAGGGCTGTCGGGTGGCGGAAGGGGGGCCGGGGGGGGTGGAGGAGGGGGGGGCCGGGGGCTGTAGGGCGGCGGAAGGGGGGGCCGGGGGGCTGTCGGGCGGCGGAAGGGGGGCCGGGGGGTGGAGGAGGGGGGGCCGGGGGCTGATCGGGTGAAGGGAGGAGGGAGGCCGATCGGGTGAAGGGAGGTCGGAGGGGGAAGACCGTCGTCGACGTCGCCGCGCAGGAGAACCCTAGAGCTCTGATACCATGTTAGGAGATGACAGCTAGGGTTTGGAGAGGAATAGAATGCTCTCTATTGAGGGATTCAAGCCCAATATATATGTACATGTATGACCAAACAACCCGACCCGAGTGTACATGTAACCCAACCCATCTCTATACATTAACATTAATTACAACTTAAAATGATCCATTTGAAAAGAAAAATCTAAATTCAGTCAAGTTGGTTGATGTCTTGTTGGGAGGATGTTCAAAATTTACCTTTTCATGACTTGTTTGTTGTTTTGGTGAAAATGGCTCAAGGAAATATTAGGAAATTTCTGGATCCATGCATCTATTCAAAATTTATAATCATTGGCAGCAATGTTCATTTCTGCATAGTATGCATAGTCTTCGTTATTCCAATCTTTTTACAAAAACATGACTCAAGTACAACTCTGTTACCAAAAACTCCGATTTTTTTGAATAAGTCTTGATTAAAACACGACTTATTCATTAAACGTTCTGTACACGACTCTTTCCCGATTTTTTGAAAAAGTCACGATTTTATGAAAAAGTCATAATTTTCACGTTTAAATCCCGATTTACGTGTTTTATTCCCGATTTATTGCGTTTTAATCCCGTCATGTATTGCTCAAAAAACCTATTGTAACATGTATATATAAATATATTCTAAAATTCTACCGTTTGTTTCCCGACTCTTTCCCGATCTTTCCGACTTCTCCCCTAACCGATTTTTTCCCGACTTCCGACTTGGTAACTAAGAGTACAAGGTATGTTGCTTGTAGTATGAATTATGTTCTGCACATGTATGTATGCATGCATCCTTTTCAATCTATAGAACTGTAGTCATAGACTCTTTCATATGACCAGCATTCATGGATGTCCATGATATCCATATAGATATGTGAATTGGTCAGGTTAGGCCTATAGTATTATTACTGGTTAGTCGGTTACAGTCAAAGGCTTTTGTTTTTTTGTCATCAAGCTTCAAGTTTTGAATGAATATAGTAAGTCGTTTCACAATTTCTTTTCAACCCTCTTTCTTTTACCTTCCAAGTGATTATTAAATTTTTTCCTTAAATGGAATTGGAGGTATTGAGAAGTATTTGAAACTTTTCAGATCATAACTAAATTTCCTTTAAAAGGAACATGGAAAATTAAATTTCATATCTTGATATGTTGAGGACATTTTTGCTTCTAATTGGTCAGCTCTTTTTAGGTTCTGCAAAGTGCGTCTGGTATGTACAGAAATTTGAATTCACTAGCAATGCAAATCACAAAGAGAGGTGGCCTACTCATGACATGTTCATGTTCAGGAGCCATGACTCAAAGTGGAATATTCCTGGGTATTCTTCAGGCAAGCCACACTTTTCTTTCTAACACATTCTTTACGATAACTAATCAATATGACTTTGAGTGTGATTTATTTTGCTGATGTGTCATGACTTTCAGAACTGTTTGGAATTCCTTAGGATACTTGTTAGTCTCTCAGGATCCTAGATTTTTAATTTGGGCACTGTTGCTTGTTAGAAGCAATAAACGGCATTTAATTGGTCGATCTTTATTTATTTTCATGCCCCCAAAAGCTTTTGGAGCTAATTATACTTTTGATCATTTTGTAAAGGCCATATTTGTTTTTTACAGCAGAAGGCTTGATCAGCCACTTAGTTGAGGCACAAGGATTGTTTAACCTTTAAATGACCTAATGTTATTAGGGTTGAAAACTGTCAGGGGACTTTGTTGAGCGTGTATGCCTTTACTTTGTCTGTGTGAAGCCAATCTCGCCTTTTCTTCATTCTTTTTGCTTTATTTTCTTTCTTCTTTATTACCTCTTCATGGGAATCACATTGCATGCTATAGCCTTAACCCACTGAAGGGGCCATTAAGGTTATCTATAGTTCTTTTAGGTATAACCATACATTGCCCTAATAATCCCTGTATGTATGTTTTATATTCTGTCACATTCTCACGTGTAAGTGCATATATTTGCCATTTTGCCCTAATGCGTGCATCTTTGCATTTCTCAATTTTCGTTTCCAAGCTATCAAGGTATCAACGCCGAGACTTGTGCTTGGGGCCTTCATGCTCAAATCTTGGACTGCTTAACCTGACATTTCAATAAAGTCCTCTTTGAATCGAGTCGTTTAGACCTCGGGCCTGTAGTTTTTGTTTCTGTTAGATACCCTCACACCCCAAAACCCGGGTCGTAAGGGAAGGTCTACAAAGTATATATAAAGTGGGTGTTAGGTGCCCCCTTTACCGATGTGGGATTAATCGGAGGACTTCCTCAACACCCCCCCTCAAGCGGGGCACGCGGAGCAAGGCACAATAGGAAGGGGCCACACCTATCTAGCATGGTATCAGAGCTGGGTTCACCGTCTCCCTCCAAGTGCGGCCCCTTCCGATTGTGCCTCACTTCGTGTGCTCCACTTAAGGGGAGGTCTACAGAGGGTATATAAAAAGGAAGGGGCCGCACCCGGAGGGACACGGTGAACCCAGCTCTGATATCATGTTAGGTACCCTCACACCCTAAAACCCGGGTCGTAAGGGGAGGTTTACAAAGGATACATAAAGAGGGTGTTAGGTGCCCCCTTTACCGATGTGGGACTAACCGGTGGACTTCCTCAACAGTTTCAGTTATTCCTGCTGGTGCCATTTCCACCTCCCACTGCTGTGATTTCAAAACCAAAAATGAATTTGGGGGTTTTTGTAGTGATGGTTGAAGAGTTCTGATGCAGACGAGGCCTACTACGTGCAGATTTTCACAGCTGATCGTGTATTTTCATTCCTTACGGAGATCCCGGAAATCGATCACCAATCCGTCTGCATCAGTGGAAAGCTCGTTCGAGGATCTAGGACTTTGGTTTTTATTTTCTGTCGATCCGACTAACGGATCTTGAGTTATTTATCTTTTTATTTCTGGTTTGGGTAGGTGCGAGCCATGTTCGCATTCGGTTCGAGCCACAGATGCCGAACTAACTCGTTTCTATGTTAGGTTTTTAGCCATAGGATCTTAGGTCGATTAAATCTCAATGGATGAGATTCGAAGGAACCCTAAAAACCCTAACCGAACACCCTCACCCGGCCGGCTCCCCTTTCCCGCGGCAATACCCGCGCGGGCACGCCTTGGGAAGCGTGCCCGCGTCCTTCTCTCTCTCCTCCCGCGCGGACTCTCTCTCTTTCTTTTCTTTTGTGTCTTTTGTGTTTCATCCTCTATAAATCCTAAAAGCCCTAATTGAGAAGGGGACGATGAAATTGAATTGAAACCCTAGAACGAAGAAGCGTGTTCGCTTGTTCGAAGTATCTTCCGAAGAATCATCATGCATCTAATCTTCTTCTTCCTCCCGCAAGCTTCTATCTCGTCACCACGCCTTCGTCTACGACTTCGCGGGAGATCGACGCGGAGATCCTTCATCTTCAAAGATCAACTCGTCTCGGTTTCTTCAACCTTTCTTCTAGACCACGCCTCCCCTTCCGCCCCTTCATCTGCAACAACGGAGTTCCTGTCAGCGGCCGGCATTGACCAAAGCACGGTTTGAATCGTCCCTCAATATTTTCATGTGATAGACCTCCCCTTTCAAGTCGGCCTATTACTGAACTTCCATTAGGGTTTCCAAAATCATTGGCTTCTGAAGAATCTCATCCATTAGGATTTTGTCGCTTAGATCCATGCTTGTTCTTGAGGCTTTGGCTTATTTATTTGAGATTGTGTTAGTTATTATTGCTGGAACTTGTTTATTAGAATCTGAAATTAATTATCATCTTGTCAGTTTGATTACTTTGTTGAATTAAACATGTTTGGGCATGAATGAATGATGATCCGTGGCCATAGTCTTTGCTGAAATTTGATTCATGCATGCAGAATTTATGTCTTTAATTGTTTAAAATCCAGCACTTGAAACTTTTAAGCATCCGCATCGCATCAAGTTGGTATCAGAGCGCACTAGTCGTCGCGTTCTTACGCAACGGCCGGTCCTCTTGCATCATTTGCATCATCGCGTGCTTGCTGAAATTTTTTTTATTTTTCTTCTTTTCATGTTAGTTTGTGTCTTGCATTAATTAGTAACAAGCATCCCGCGTGAGCGCATCCATATTAGGTTCCCCCTTTCTCTCCGAGGTGAGTCGATAGCATCTTCTAGCGAATCTAGAATGGCTGGACCTTCCCCACCCCGTACTTGGCAAGATGCCTTCATCAGGCAACAAGAACACATGGATAGGCTTCAGACCCAGATCGAAACCTTGACCTTGGCCTTCACCAATTCCCAAAATCCACCCCAACCCCATCGAGAACATAGGACTAGAGCGTCTCCAGAGCGTAGTGAGTTAGATCTAGAGTCAGGAGGTGATTGCGTCAGTTCCTCCGACGGGTCGGATAGGCGAAGTAGAAGCACTCATAGGAAAACGAAATCCCATTGGGGCTGGGATCAGGGTATTAAAATTGAAATTCCTGAGTTCGAAGGTAGGATGGATCCTGAAGAGTTCCTAGAATGGGCCGAGAGAATCGACCAATATTTTGAGTGGAAAGAAATTCCCCGCGACAAACAAGTCAAGTTCGTTAATCTCAAACTGAAAGGTCATGCACTGATCTGGTGGAAACAGTTGCAGACCACTAGGGGTAGAAAGGGAAAAGATAAAATTTCCACTTGGACACACATGAGGGGGAAAATGCAACAGAAGTTCCTCCCTTCTGATTTCAAACAAAGTGTGTTCCAAAAATTTCAAAACCTGCGACAAGAGCACAAATCGGTGGATGATTACACCAACGAGTTCTACAAGCTCCAAACTCGCAATGATCTGTATGAAGATGAAGAGCAGAGCGTCGCTAAGTATGTCAATGGTCTTAAACCCTCAATTCAAGAGGTGGTGTCCCTTCATGACTTGTATCAGGTCAGTGATGCACACCGTCGGGCTAAGAAAGTTGAGTCTCACCACTCCCGATCTGCGTCCCGACGATATGACAACACTAGGGCACCATCCGGATCTGTTAGTAGACCGCTCCCTGGACCTTCCCCTGTAGCTGGTACAGTTCCTACATCCACTGAGTAGGGTAAAGGAGTTTTAGGACTCAACCCGAGTATGATAAAGTGCTTCAAATGCAATCAGCCGGGTCACAAGTCAGCCGATTGTCCTCGACGTCAATTCAATCCACAGACAAATCTTGCGGATAATGAAGAGGATAGTCATGAGTCTGAAGGCGAAAACTTCAATGAGTTAGTCTTGGAGGGAGATGACGTGACTGCGCCACTGTTAGTTATTCACCAGTCTCCATCACCCCGAGCACCTAAAGCGTTACTACCCCACGAGCTCTGTGGAGAACCCCTAAAGCCACACTGCAAGAACCAGAGGTTCGAGCTGTTCCGAGCAGTCTGCAATGTCAATGGCATGGACCTGTGCATCTTGATAGATGGAGGGTGCACCACCAATTTAATCAATGAAAGGGTAGTTAGGAGCAAGAAGTGGAAAGTCGAACCATTGGCTCACCCTTATAAAACGTCGTGGCTAGACAACACCACCAGCAAGCTAGTGACTCATTGTTGTTTGGCAAAATTGTCAATTGGGCTGCAATATAGAGATGAGGTTTGGTGCGATGTCCTTCCTTTAGAAGTTGCTGATATTATCCTTGGGCGTCCATGGAAGTTTGACCGCGATGCACTACATCACGGGAAAGCCAATACCTATACTTTCCTCAAGGACGACATCAACGTCACCCTATGGCCCACATGTTTTAGGAGACACCGATCCCATGCACCTCAAGCTCTTCTGAGTCAGAGCCCTCCCATACCACTATTTGCGGATAATCTAGTAGGGTATTCATCTGATTCACTAAAATTCGAGAAAGGATTAGACAACATTTTGTATTCCATCGCATGCACATCGCATTTAGAGTCTGTAGGCATCCATGACACTCGCATTCATGATTTGCCTGACATCTTTACATTCATTGACCATTCATATGTGCATCCCTATCATCGTCCAAGTGTTGAGTTAAACATTAAAGAAGATTTTGTCACGTTTGATCACTTTTCGATGTAGGGTACTTATGAACCATGCTCTCAGATTTCAAAAAGCCCATCATTTTTAATTTTTCAAAGTCATAACAAGTGGCTTGATGAGTTATTTAATTTCTTATTTTATTCCCTGCATCCAGAAAATGATTGCATGACATATCTTCCTTTTCTAGAATCCATTTGTTTTGCCACGTGCGCAGGCCACTTTGAGCAACACATATTGCACCCGCACCCCATGGCCTTTCAATTAATCCATTGCTTATTGCGCAAGCCGACAACCCGCAACACATTATGCTCCCGCGGCCATTCTTTTCATATGTCATTTGAATTTCATGTCAACCTATCTCCCTATTATCACATGAAATTATCTGAGTATCTCGACGATCTTACCGTGCCGAGGAGGATGTTGGTTTTGGCTTTCAGGTCTTCGCTTGGCGTTGATGGGCAGGGGATGCCAGATGCAGTCGCTGCGTACTTGAGGCTGATTACTTGGCCACCGGACCCGGGAGAGCAGTTGGAGCATACGCGGAGGTTGCGGCTACTTCCAGAAGAGCCCCCACCGGATCCAGGACCTTGCTCGACAGGAGTCGAGTTCTTTCGAGTCCGGGGGACTTGATGCAGACGAGGCCTACTACGTGCAGATTTTCACAGCTGATCGTGTATTTTCATTCCTTACGGAGATCCCGGAAGCCGATCACCAATCCGTCTGCATCAGTGGAAAGCTCGTTCGAGGATCTAGGACTTTGGTTTTTATTTTCTGTCGATCCGACTAACGGATCTTGAGTTATTTATCTTTTTATTTCTGGTTTGGGTAGGTGCGAGCCATGTTCGCATCCGGTTCGAGCCACAGATGCCGAACTGACTCATTTCTATGTTAGGTTTTTAGCCATAGGATCTTAGGTCGATTAAATCTCAATGGATGTGATTCGAAGGAACCCTAAAAACCCTAACCGAACACCCTCACCCGGCCGGCCCCCCTTTCCCACGGCAATACCCGCACGGCACGCCTTGGGAAGCGTGCCCGCGTCCTCTCTCTCCTTCCGCACGGACTCTCTCTCTCTTTCTTTCCTTTTGTGTCTTTTGTGTTTCATCCTCTATAAATCCTAAAAGCCCTAATTGAGAAGGGGACGATGAAATTGAATTGAAACCCTAGAACGGAGAAGCGTGCTCGCTTGTTCGAAGTATCTTCCGAAGAATCATCCTGCATCTAATCTTCTTCCTCCCGCAAGCTTCTATCTCGTCACCACGCCTTCGTCTACGACTTCTCGGGAGATCGACGCGGAGATCCTTCATCTTCAAAGATCAACTCGTCTCGGCTTCTTCAACCTTTCTTCTGGACCACGCCTCCCCTGCCGCCCCTTCATCTGCAACAACGGAGTTCCTGTCAGCGGCCGGCATTGACGAAAGCACGGTTTGAATCGTCCCTCAATATTTTCATGTGATACACCTCCCCTTTCAAGTCGGCCTATTGCTGAATTTCCATTAGGGTTTCCAAAATCATTGGCTTCTGAAGAATCTCATCCATTAGGATTTTGTCGCTTAGATCCATGCTTGTTCTTGAGACTTTGGCTTATTTATTTGAGATTGTGTTAGTTATTATTGCTGGAACTTGTTTATTAGAATCTGAAATTAATTATCATCTTGTCAGTTTTATTACTTTGTTGAATTAAACATGTTTGGGCATGAATGAATGATGATCCGTGACCATAGTCTTTGCTGAAATTTGATTCATGCATGCAGAATTTATGTCTTTAATTGTTTAAAATTCAGCACTTGAAACTTTTAAGCATCCGCATCGCATCAAGTTCAAATCAACTGGAACCATGCTTGTTCTTTACCGTCGCTGAGGCTTGTCCAGAACCTACTCTTGCAAGGTTGCTAATTGTGGTGAGGGATTTTCATGCTCATCTCTCTCCATTCAAGAACTCATTCTTCTAGAGGTTTAACAAACCTCTTCAGGTCCTCTTCTTCGGATCTAGCTCTGGCTAAACTTCATCAGGGTTGTTGGAAGCCAGAAGAATAGTGCACACCCCTCTGTACCTCTTGTTCGACTTGAAATCCCCTTCATCACCCCTCATCGATATATTTATTTCGGACCTATATTGGTGCCTTTTTTTCTGATAATTCTTAAAATTTTCATACTTTTCTAAATACCCACCCAACTGTCCCCATGCCATTTCTCATCTCTTTGGATCTTTCATCCCTCCACTTGCAAGTTGCAACCTTCTTGTCATTTCTCTATTTTTGTGTCTGAAGTTCTCCCTTATTTATAGCTTGTTTCATTTCCTATCCTGCTTCTCTCCTTCTTGCGCCTTCTTATGGTCTTTATGGAAGCTTCTATGGATGTGCTGCTGTAAAAATGGATGACACAAATTACACCTTCCGGAAAATGTCAAAGGAGGTTCATCTTTAGGTTTAGTGCTTTGGGGCACAATGATTACACAATATGTGATTGGCACCGGACCAGCCATCTCGTGGTTCCATCATTTTGTCCATTTGGGCATCTACACGCGGATGTGGACCTAGCATCTTCTTAAGCCTATACTGCTCGGTTGAGAAAAATGTTTGATCTACACGTGATAGGGGAGGATTGGATGATCTTGTCCACCCTCACATATGAGCGGTACTGATTCACTTTGCATGTGCTGATTGTACAGGGTGAAAGGTGCTGATTCACTTGATGCACGAGTTCTGATAATAGCTCAAGTGACTTCAGAGCTGAAATCATCCATTTTCGTTTGCTTAAAGCTAGAATTCAATTATAGGGGTAAAAATAGATGGAAATTCAATGATGTTAGTTTCTCTCAAAATGCTCCAAGTTTTCGCTTCGCATGCCCTAAAATCGGTCTCTCTCTCTCTCTCTCTCTCTCTCTCTCTCTCTCTCTCTCTCTCTCATGACAATATGAACTTGCATGTTTCTAGCTTCTTTCCAAATAGGTTTTATATAATATGGCCATTTCTATAACTGTAATAAATGACTATAACTGTAATAAATGACAAATGTTCCATCTCTTATACCTTGTCCAGGGTGCCGCATCAATGGCTGGTAGAAGAATCACTGTCTTGCGTCAAACTGGAGCAGCTTGCGATCATCCCATCGATCCCTCGTACCCGGAAGGCGCATACCTCACCAATCTCTTGCTCAGAGTACTGTGAAGATGCATTTTGAAACCTCCAGCATGCTATCCAATGAACTCTCAATGACTTTACTGAAAAAATCATGCATATATTGTACTGGAGCTATATCTATTTGGTAATTAGATGCACTATCTAATTCTCTTTGTATAAGTCAAAAAATAACCTTTCTGCTTCTACACACACGTATCAATATAAGATTCAGTAAGCAAAGAATTCCCCTCATCATCAGCAGGTAACTGAAGAATCATCGTCAGCGTCAGACTGACTACAAGTTTGACTAGAATTTTTTGACAGGTTGTCAATCGTCAATCTAACGTCAACCCTCTAAGATTGTTGTTGAAAGCTCGATCAAGGCAACTTGGTCTGAGTGAGAGTGCCAAAAATCATAGAAGACCAGTTTACGGATAGAAAATGAGCTACGATAAAAAATGTCACCCTATAAGTTTCAGAATTTGTTGAAATTTGGTGGGTGTGTTGTCTACGGTAAGATGATCATCATCATTACTTTTCAACAAATTCCAAAAATTCTGGGGTCATCAAATGGTAGAAGTTTTATCGACCGTTCATAGTAATCGTTAATTTTTCTTAGCATGTTTGATGACCCTAGATGTTTTGGAATTTGTTGAAAATTGGTGAGGATGATAATCTTATCCTAGACAACACACCCACCAAATTTCAACAAATTTTGAAACTTATAGGATGGTATTTTTTATCGTAGCTCGTTTTCTCCTTTTATAGCTCATAGCTCACTAAAACATTCTTCTCTCTCTCTCTCTCTCTTTATATATATATATATATATATATATATATATATATATATATATATATATATATAGATAGATAGATAGATAGAGAGAGAGAGAGAGAGAGAGAGAGTAGTGGGGGGGGGGGGGGGGGGGGCTGTTACAATGAGCTGTGGGCTGCCTGGGGGGAAAGTGAGCTGCGGGTATTTTGACCCCTCAAGAAGTTATGGAATTTGATGAAATTTGGTGAGGCTGTTGCCTAGGATAAGATGATCATCCTCACCAATTTTCATCAAATTCCAAAACTTCTAGGGGGGTCAAATGGTCGAAGTAATTTCCGTCGTCCGCAGTCACCGTTAAAATTGCTTCGACCATTTGACCCCCCTAGAAGTTTTGGAATTTGATGAAAATTGGTGAGGATGATCATCTTATCCTAGGCAACAGCCTCACCAAATTTCATCAAATTCCATAACTTCTTGGGGGGTCAAAATACCCACAACTCACTTTCCCCTCCGGCAGCCCACAGCTCACTGTAACAGCCCTCTCTCTCTCTCTCTCTCTCTCTCTCTCTCTCTCTCTCTCTCTCTCTCTCTCTCTCTATATATATATATATATATATATATATATATATATATATATATATATATATATATATATATATATATATAAAGAGAGAGAGAGAGAGAGAGAGAGAGAGAGAGAGAGAGGTCCCCACTAGTGCGATTTGTTGGTGCGATCCGACCACCGTGGGCTGTCCGATTTCATTTATATGACTGTGATGCATTATTTGCTCGGTGTATGCATCACATCTAACATATGTTTGCCCACTAACACCTATATGTTGTGGTCCTCTATTGCATATGTTGCACTACTTTCAATACATCTGCTTCACTAGGCAGGCTGAGAAGTGCAGGCACAATAACATCACATGTTGCTGTGCTCCACGAAAAATGGAGCTTCCATACGCATGGAGGGAAACTTACCTCCATATGAAGTGATTTAATGACCCATGAGACTCCAATAAAAGCGATTCTTTTTTAAGAATAATCACTTTATCTTAGATAGAACACATGTCAAAAGTCAGTACATTCGAAAACATCTAGGGCATCAAATATAGGGTTAGTTGTTAATGGGCCCGATTTAGGCCTAATTTGGACATAGTTAGCTTGGGCTTCGGCCAGGTTGGGATCAAACATTCAAGTCCGACTGTGTTACGGACCGGGTATGGACAACTACTAACCCAACCTGAAGGCCAAATCGAAGACCAAACTATTTTAATTTTTTTTTATATACAATGAATAGACAATTTTAAAAGCGTCCACTTAACAAATATCAACGCCTTAGACTTTCGAAACATTATTTCACATATGTTTTTAATGCATATCAAAGTCAATGATATTTTCTACTTTTATTGTGTGATTAAGAGAAGAAAAAATATTTAGGCTTATACCGTGCTAGAATTGTGTGCTTAATTTGTGCCCGGTTTGGACTTGGGCTACATAAAAAAATTTTGGGCCAGGTTTGGATCAAACCCAAAAATTTTAATTTGGGCTCGAGCTGGGTATGGGTACACACACTCATAAGTTTGGGCCGGGCCGAGCCTGGGCATGGAGTGGCCCGACCCAAGCCCTAATTAAATATGATAGTCAAAATTAACGGTTACAATGGATGGACGACAAAGCTTATAACATTTGATGCTCCTAAAAGTTTTCAAATGTATTGATTTTTGCTATGAGTTATATCTAAGATAATATTTTAAAAAAAAAATTAATTCAATAGTGGCTAGCAAAAACTATTTTTCAGACCTACGCTTTGATTGCAATGTAGACTAACGACGTGGAAAAACACTCGCCACGTCGGTACTTTTAATCTGCGATAAATGGGACATCCGGGATGCCGAGTTTATCAGGCAGATTGGTTTAAGGGGTTACTACTAAACCCTGCATCCAGGATGCATGGTTTAAACCCTGCGCCTGAGGGTTAAATAGGAAGTAACAGCGAATGCAATGCCCGGATGTTGGTGTGTTTCTACTAAACCCGGCATCCCAGATGCGGGGTTTGTCACTGATAAAATGCTTCCATCAGTCCACATGGCAGTCATAGCGCTAGTCTAATAAATAGTTTTGGCAACTGATATTGAATTAAATATATCTTTTTTAAAATATCATTTTGAAAAAAATCCTAACACAAATATACTTTTTACATTCTGCAGGGCCATATAGATCTCATTCAATTGTAGCTGATTAATTAACTCTAAACCTGGAAGACAGCTTGTCAGATATTATATTCAATTAATCATCCAGATTGCATATTGTATCAAAGAGCATGTCAAAAAGCATAAGAATGTATGATTCCACTCATTGTGAAGTATCAAAATTATAAATTCTTTTCATAAATTATACATGGACTGAGCCAAAGTTGGTATATGTTTCCCCACAATCCAAACTCCAGAAGAAAAAATCCCACATTGGACTCATACAAAGCCTGATAGATCTTGTAGTACATTTAAACCATGAAGGATATCATCAGATTGCACCACACAGGTAACGTTTAGTGCCCCGAAGTATTTCTGTTCCACGATAAATAGGAAGGATCACCAAGCTTCCTGCAAACAAGAAAATCAGTCAATTCGTGTTTTCTGTTAAAAGATCGCCTTACGTAGTTACGTTACCCCCAAAACTATGAGCGTAGTTGGACCGAAAAAATAGTGTGTGTGTGTTAAGACTGACACGTTAATTTCGAAATATAGCTCAAGTCCCTCCAGACGAATATATACTCTTTCTGAAGATGAATGTATACTCTTTCTAAAACGAATGTATACTCTTTCTGAAGATGAATATACACTCATTCTGAAGACGAATGTATACTTGTAGGGACCTTAGCTAATATAGCAAATTATGGTGTCCTGCGGCTAATATTCCAAAATAGTTAAGGACCTATACTAATATCTAATATTTTCTATCACCAAGTACTTTTCAGATGGGAATCTACTAAAGGACTCACCTTGGCTTTACCAAGTACACCACAATAAAGGTTGTTGCCAAAAAGAAGCACAATCCGCCAACAGTGAGATACGCAATACCAAGGAAGTCGTTCTTTCCTCCGAGCCAGCTGGTGGTGGAAAGTACCAACTTCTTCTTACCTCCAAAACTATAAGTGTTGTAATTGTTCTCTAGGGTAACTGTTATGGTGTCATTCTCTTTGAGATCCGTCTCTATCTTCCCGTACAACTTTCTAAATGTTGGAAGGGCTGCAGTGCGCATCCAAACTATGAGGTCCTCCTGCTCACTCAACTGTTCAAGCAAAAATAAACATAAAATACCAAGACTGAAATAACTGGAATGATATAATCGAACTAAGAAGTTATAGGTAGTTTGATTGGAAATTCAGTCGCCAACAAGTAGATCAGGAAATTTCTGCAGAAAGGTTTGGTTGATCATATTAATGGACAGGAAGTAAAAACAGGAGCAATTTGAAATCCCCTTACCTTATGTTGCACTAAGAAAATTGCCTTAAGTTCAACACTGATATTTACTCTTCTATTGTTCTAGGTGAAGAAAGGAAATGGTATTTGGAGACTTACAACTATGTCTAATTATTTTCAAAGGAAAACTAGAAATTTACTTATTAACATTTACCTTCCTATAGATAAAATTACATGATAGGGCAATGGTCTATCTAGACAAAGATGGAGGAACTAGGTATAATTGAAGTAGAAGTACGTACATAAGAAAAAACAAAAAAGACTTACAGGTTTATTAGGATTAAGTTTTGCACCGCCTATCAAGGAACCATTCTGGAAGTTCTTAGGATAGACATTATCTCCAAACTTGTGGTCCCTGTCACTCTTCCAGGAAATGCCCTTCTTGTTCACGGGCAATGTTTTGCTTCCGCGAGTGAAGCTATACGTGTCATTGAACAAACTCCATGCTATGAGACCACAAGGAACAATCGGAGTCTTATCTGCTGTGCTTTTTTCAGGATCACAACCACTCGTCTCATATGTCTTACTAGGATCCCGCAATTGTGCATCATTTCGGCTCTTCACATACCTGAATTTGAATTCAACATAATGTTCAGAAGAAATCTTTTCGTAAAGAACAAAGTGTTTATTTATTTTTAGAGTGCTTCTCTCTTGATGGTCATCAAAGAAAACCGTTTCTACAATATCAATTATAAGTGTGTAAAGAGCCAGCTTTTCTTAGTTTTGCAAGTATTCATATAGGATATCAAAGATAAACTATTTGCTTTGTACTCTAGGATCCATACCAAAGGAGAGGCAAAGATGATCCAGTTATGATCTAATACCACAATAACAAGAAACTAAGCTTTATACGAACAATATGGGGCCGGCTAACGAGCAAAACTTTTCAAAAGACCCCACAATAGTGCTGATCCAGTGCTCCAATTATAAGTAGTTAAAAACTTGAAATGACGAATTAATGGAGGTAAAGCATACCTTCTGTGGTTCTGATAGAAATTATCAAGCTGGTAGTACACATAAATAGGCTGATTCATATTCTTTGGCACCTACAATAAACAATTATATGCATCAACATTTTTCAAATCATTGAGGAACCTCTACATAATTGGTTATAACCTAATAATCACAATTCACGTCACAAAATTAACACCAATCACCTCTACAAGCTAACCCCTACTCTTACAACTTTTCATTCGGTACTGTAATTTAATATGAATTTTAATGGTAAGGCGAAAGGGGGTGTCCTTACTCTAAGTGTTCTAGTGCATGTTTTGCTAACTCCTGCATTCTGTATGAATGCAACCTTATTATCAGTCATGTTTGATGGCACGCACACAGTCTCATACCGATCAACAATTTCGACAACCTGCAGAAGCAAAAGCAGTACATTCAGAAACAGTTACGTCACACATTTGGATTTCGGGTACTGAATTTCCAATCAAAATCCCGCATACATCATGGGAAGCAAACAACGAAGCAACACCAATAGGGATGAAGACAACGCCGATAAGAGTGAATACTGAAATCACCTACAGAGGATATCAGAGCCACTGTCAGAGAGTGAACAAACCCCATGGCATGTTATGAAGAAGTAGTAGGTTAAAGTAACTGGATCCTACCCATTGGGGAGTGAGAATCGGCTTGCAAGCTGGCAGTTCTTGTTGGGTGAACTTCGTATCTGAAAACCCAAATAGTTAATGCTTCATTCATAAGAGACAGATCAATCAACTCACTAGGCATTGACAATAATTTCGATCTTAGATTCTTAATAACCAATCAGGAAAGGAGAGTACATAAAAAGACATGGTGGTCAGATAGCAAAACCAAGATCACAAAGCAATCCATACAATCCCCAAAGACAAAGATTGGTCATTATCCATGTAAGATTAAAAAAAGGTTGTAATCTAAAAACCCAAACAATATAAATCTAACAAGGGATTTTTTTAAATAAGATTTTTTTAAAAAATATTTAATTTAATATTAATTGACGATAAATCTATATAACATGGCACGTCGGTTTTGTGCTGACTAGACAAAACAGAAGCTGACTAGGACAACCTGACCGGACAAAAATGAACCGAATGGATCTAACCATTCGCTCAAAAATCAACGCACAATCTTTATTTCTCCATCAACCAACTCCCTCCCATTGGTTTCAAATCCCGACCCATTTAAACTACACTAAACATTAAAATCCCAGCTCATTTAAACTGCACTAAACCTGACCATTCATCCCGTGATCGTTGTTTGCATCAACGGCTATAAACCCGTCTGCTGAAATTTCGACCGTCCCAAACCATCGGGTCGATCTCGAGGAATCTGTTCGAATAGAAACAGTTGTGATTAATCGATTATAGGGGGAGGGGGAGTTGGTCACGCCGAAGGTGCCCGCTTCGTGCCAATCGGCACAGGCAAGGAAATGGTTGTCCCTATGAATGTCGGTATTGTCGTCAAAAGTGTTTTGTAGCCCAAGGCGTTCAGGTGTGTTGCCGCCGAAGGCGGCCCGCTGCAGTGCCGACAGATATGTTGCCGCCAAAGGCGGCCCGCTATAGTGCCGACAGGAACGGGCATGCACTAGTATATATAACATGCTACTTCTATTCACAAGCAGACTAGGACAAAAAGACACGAGATAGATTTAGTCGTCGATCAAGATCTGAAGAGAGATTTCTCCAAAAAAAAAACTGAAGAGAGAGAGGATGAGAGAGAATTCAAATGGAGTCCTCTCACTCGTGTGTGAATACATCTTTCACATAATTCCTATTAAAAAATCACTATAAAGATATTTAAAACCTACTATAAAGATGATAAATACCTATTCAATGGCATTTAATGGCCATTTGATGATGTTAATTAATATTTTTTTTGAACGTTAATTAATACTCTTTCTTTCTCTCTAACAAGTGAATCAAACCCCAAACGTAGCCAAGGTCACCAAAGGCGGCCGTCCGAGTGCCGACAAGCACGTCTCAGCTGAAGGTGGCCGTTTGAGTGCCGACGGACACGGGCATTTACTAGTATTTATCAGACTAGCGCTCTGACAGCCACATGGCAGGTCAGAGCCAGAAAGGTCCCTGCCACGTCGGTTGTTCTTTCTTTTTTTTCATATGCCTGATAAACTCTGCGTTCAAAATGTCTGGTTTCAATGCTGCATTCCGAATGTCGGGTTTTGTAAAAACTCTGCTTTGTATTAAAACGGGGCTCACACGGCTTTTTTTGAAACATGGTTTCTATTAAACCTGGCATTTCGGATGTCATTCCGGATGTCGGGTTTAAACCTAGCATTCCGGATGCCGGATTTAAAGCCCATCATTCTGGATGCCTAGCCACATCGCGCGTGCTTTACAACGACATTGCATGCGCTTTACAAGGACGTCAGGCCACATGGCTGTCAGAGCGCAAGTCTGATAAATATTTATAGGGATTTTTAAAAAATAATATTTAAAAACAAATATTTAATTCAATAGCATTTGACCAAAAGTATTTACCATACTAGCGATCTGACGTAAAACGAGCCGTGCCTCAGTTTTTTCTATTTCATCTAATTATCGGTTAAACCCGGTAATTGGGTTACCAGATTTAAACTCAGTATTCTGGATACTGGGTTCAACCGAAACCCAATTCGGTTGAACCGGTATCCAGAATACTGACTTTAAACCTGGTAACCTAGATACCGAGTTTAACGATAACCAGAAGAAAAAAAAAAACTGACACGACTCGCTTTACAGCACTGACTTGTCACATGACTATGGAAAATATTTATTGTATGCTGTTATTGGATTAAATATTTATTTTTAAAATATTATTTTGAAAAAAATCCCATATTTCTTGCATGTGCTATTGAATTAAATATTTCTTTTTTAATTATTTCTTTGAAAAAAATCCGATCTAACAAGGATCCAATAGTTCATCAGGGCATATATTTCCTAAAACTGAGAACAGCCCACCAACATAAGAGGACTAGATGGTAAAACCCATAAAAGAAATCAAGCAAATAGAATCCAAAAGGAGAGCTTCTATCAGAAAAAAACCGAGAAGAACCCATCAACAAGATAGGAACACAGAGCAAAACGAAGAAGGGAAAACCTATCAAATAAGATGCATAAATAGGACATTAAGAGAAAAGAAAAAGAAAAAAATTACATTTGGGTCTCTTGGAATTCCTCCTGGGAGCCGACGCATCCCCCGAACCGGAGCTTGAACCGGATGCAGCAATGGAGATATCCACCATCGTCGCGCAGGGGGAACGAAGCTGAAGAATACCACGGATTGGTCTCTAGAGAAAGAAAAGGAGATACCTGAGATCCGAGACGAGGTGGGTTGGTTCCGAATCCTCTAAATTAATAGCAAAATCGCGATTTCTCCTTCAAATCTCTCTCTCTCTCTCTCTCTCTCTCTCTCTCTCTCTCTTAAAATTCTCTCCTATTCTCCATTGATTGAAGCGGGAAGGGGGAAGAAATCCGGTGGGTGAGAGGACTCGGCTGCAAGGAGGAGGATGGGAGAAGCGGGGCGAGCGAGCGGTACCAATGGTCGAAGAAGCGGCTCGTCACGCTCACCGCATGGGGTCGAATAAAATAGGGTGCTTGCTGTTCGCAGTTGTGCACCGGATCCCCCAACCTGACACGTAGACTCCGATCGGTGAACCACAATTTTACGGCATCAGGTGGCTCCTGCTTGATCTTGGTTCTACCAGCGTAATGGGATTAAGGATTATATTCCACTCAAAAGGTGTGAATGGCATTCATTCCGATGGATAGAGGAATGTCATTCAATTCCTTGGAGGATAAAATAGTGTTGGTTCCAATCCAAATTAACTATCATATTTATTTACATGTGAATGTTTGTGACTGTCGGCACTGTAACAGACCGACTTCGATAGCAAAATCTCGTAGAGAGAGAAAATCGGAGAGAGACGGTTGATCTCTTGTTTCTGATCGTTCCCTAATCCCTCTAAAAACAAAATTGTGTGAATAAGTCCCCCAAAAAATAATGTATGCTATTTCTATTACTAAAGTAACTGTTAAAAAAAGGTTTTATTAACAGTTTTAGATTGAGGCCTCAACTTGTATGGGACTCGACTCCACAATTTTTGGTTTAGAAACATATGTCTAATCACAAGGATCTCATCCATGCCCTTCGACGTCAGCTCCTCCGCACTTTGGATGAAGCCGCATGATGTATTACACACATAAAAGAAATAAAAAAATATTTAAGAATCAGAATAAAAAAAGGATAAATTATACTTTACTCCCCTAAAGTTTAGATAAAAAATAGCTAACCCCCTTGTATTTTATTTTGTTCTAAATTGCTCCCTAAAGTTTGAAATGTTAGCATATTACCCCCTTTTGTCAACTACTTAATTTTCTCATTTAGTAATTTTTATCTGATTAAAACTGAATTGAAGGAGGGCAAAACGAAGTTATTAAAGTATAGGATGTTAAGTGTTTTTGAGCTAAACTTTACAAGGGCAAAGTATAATTTACCCTAAAAAAGAGAGAAATGTCTACAAATTGATGGGAGAAACAGGGAGTTCGTTATGCTGCATTAAGTTCTAAATTTAAAAATAATCAAACAGACAAAATCTTCAACACCATATGAATCAAAATATCATCAACATTAGAAACCTTAAAAAACCAAATATGGACCATCAAACTTAGCCAACTTAGAAATCAACCAAAAAATCTAGATTAAAAGCATTGTTTCTTATTTTCAACACCATCTGAATTAAAACATCAACATTATAAACCTTACAAACCCAATTCTAGATTATCAAACTTGACCAACTTAGAATCAACCAAGAAATCCAAAGTAAAAGCATTGTTTTTCATTTTTACACACTAATCAAATTAAAATCAACCCAACCAGCAGTTAATAGCATGTCATATCTTCCTCATCCTTCCTATATGCTTTGTACGCACAATACAATCTATATTAATTTAGAAACTATGGGCCAAGTAGGCTATTATCGAAATCTGATGTGGTCTTCCACACCATCAACTCCGTCTCCACCACTTGTCCTTGACTGCCACCCATCGCCGGTATACAACGATATCATCGCCATCTTCTCACTGTCCTCCCATGTTCTGAAATGTGGTTGAAGTTTTATTTATGGCAATCAAAAAGAGATCAGAGTGCCAATGACTATGTTTTGAATGAGATTTAGACTCTCAAACTTTTGATGCCTGAAAAGAAAATAAAAGAAGAGTTAAGATGAAAAGAAGATTATTGCACTAAGGAGCTGATAGGTTAATGATGATCAACTGCACAGAATTCTATAAACCTGATATTTCATTTTGAACACTTTTTTAAAAAAAATCTTAGTGTCTAAAGGAATCAAGGCAAGTGACGGATGGGACAACATGAAGATTGTAAGGAAAGGAAACAAAAAAAAAAAAAAATCAGCAACTCAAAAATGCACTTTGTTAGTAAAAAATCAACGACACAAACAAATTAGCAAAAATAGAGAGAGAAAGAATCAACCAAACCATGCTAATCACAATTTGAAACTAAACAACAATAGAATACATGTTTATTTTCAATCATTTACATAGTGATTACACATTCATTTAAATTAATTAAATGAATTTGTTGATGCATACATAAATTGATGAGAAAATGGTCATGCTTAGAAATAAAAAAAAAAAGAGAGAGAATATCACAACGAACCAATGATGCTCAAAATGTTGATAAACTCATTAAGAATTTCAAAAGAGAGGATGACATCATAGACTCTAATCTTCAATGGAGTTCACAGTGGGGTCTGAGACCATGTGGAGACCTTGTAACAATCCTCGTATTGGAATCCAAGTAACATATATTTAGGTATGGATATTGTACTAAAGTTTAGAACCTGCAAGAGAAAGAAAAAGATCAAGAAATGAATATCACAAAGGTTTGACGAAAAACTAAATCACAAAGCTTTAATAATGTACAAAACTAAATCACAATGCTTTGTGGAAAAACTTACAGTAGTGAGAAAACACAGTCAGATTGCTTTCGACAGCAACACACTCTCTGGACATCGCCACCCCTCACCCCTACTGTCGTTTTTGGCGGCAACAAACTTGGACAACTTCGACAATAAAACACTTTTAAGTTTTTGTTATATACATAATAATATCTGTGTATGTCAACACTCGAACGGCGAACGGCCAATTTCGGCGGCATCACTTCCCCGGCTGCATTCGCAATAACACTTTCATAGTCGTTATACACATATTTATTTTAGACAATCCCACATGAAAACAAAGTTATTAAAATAATTATTTCATAATTTATAAAAAAAAGTACAACAAATAATTACTCCATAAATTTTTCGATTGTCTTAAATTAAAAAAACAAAACAAATATATATTGTTTATTACATATCTTGAATAAGGAGAGGATAATGTTAATTAATCCATAATGGCTTTGATGCATTCTTCATATAACCAATTGCCTCTAGAATGTTTATTCATCAACTGTTCCATACAGTAACTAAAAAATAATATTATTATTTATGTTTTTAAATAAATAATAGATTTTAGTAAGAGAACTTACATATGTTCTTTAATAATACCACAGATACATCATATTTCCAAAGACTCAATCCAGCCTTCAACTCCGCAGGTTTGGTATATTTTTAAAAATTAAATATATAAATTTATTACTATATATTATTATAGACCAATGTGATTCAGTAAATATAGAAAAAAAATGATATGAGATAAAAATAAACAATATACATTATTTTTAAAAATATAAAATTTATTAATAAAGAAATACATCAAATAATTACAAACTTTTTCGGAATATATTCAAGTTTTGTTATTATATTTTCTCAAAATTTACCAAAAAAATAAGTCTATCTCCATGGACTTCGGTTGTAATTTTTCCACCTCCATATTGCTGCATCATTTATAAGTTTTCTTTCAACAACATATCACTGATGACCCTTAATTTTTCTCCATGTTAAAAGTTATACTACAGTGATTAATAAATTATAAGAAAGTTAATTTTAAATTTAATTTAAATATTTAGAAATACATACTATTAAGTTCCATTTCAATCCTAACTCTTCTGAAAAAAAAGGAAGCAATGCAAGCATGTGGTTTAAATCACCAAAGTTTGTTATGATTTATTCTTTATATATGTAATCTACCAAGCACTGGCCACTTAAGCCATCCATTGATAAACTCTTCAATATGCCTTTTAGGTACATAATGATCCCATGACTGCAATAGAGACGAATTGCATGGGTAAGCATATTTACTAACATAAATATCATTTGATGAACTAAATATATATAAATATAATATATACCTTTTGAAGTAAGTTTAGTGAGAATCAATTTAATAGAACTTCAGGGTATACAATGTTCATTGTTGTTGTCGAATCGTCTAATGATAAAGTATGCTAATTCTATTAGCTGAAGTGCCTCTGAAAAGTGCAATGTATAACTGTCCATGATTGAATACAAGTGTACGTAAATCTATCCCTACGTACTTAACCGATTGCCCTTGCGCCTTATTTATTATCATTGCATATGCTACTCGCACGAAAAATTGACGTCTTGATAGTTGAAATGACAATCCAACAAATGATGGTATTAGACTTATTCTTGGTATAAATACCAAATTTTTTGATTTATCGCCTATTAAAATTTGAGCTTCAATAATTTTGGATAAACAACAAACAATCATTAATCGTATCCCATTAAATAGTCTATCTTTAGGTGCAAGATTCCTTAGAAGTATTATCGGAGAGCCAATTTTTAATTTCAACTTGAGCGGTGGCATTCTTGAAGGATCTAATATATGCATTTAAAAACTCACTCGGATATGCATTATTTGAACTTTGTGATTCTTCTTTAATTACTTTATCCACGAATAAATATTCTATTGATTTTCTAGGATACAGATCTAAAGATACATCATTTATTGAATTTACATCTTCATTTTGTGCAGCTAGAATTATACGATCAGTTAAAATTTTTACTGATATTGTGTCCTCTATATTGAATTGTGGATAAACCAAAAGTATCAGTTGACGAAGATTTCTACAATAAATAATGCATCTCTATGGATTCATCATTGGTCTATTCCATGTCATTCGGAGACGTGGTTGTTCCGATGATCACCTCATTGGTCTGAGAGGCATCTCGAAAGGAGAGGAGGTACCGAGGTCGTCAGAGTCACTCTCTTTGCCCGATGCTCTGCCAGAGCTCAGTCGTTGTTACGTTATAGTCGGACTCTGAGGTGGAGACCATCGTTTCGAGTATCCCTCACGATGCAGGGATCGAAGGATGACCCAGAACCGAGTGGCACTGGATGATGAGCAGACTCGTTGAGACACTTCCAGATTATCGGTCCAAGAGGAAAAGGTGAGGGTCCTTTCGAGAGGAGTTCGAGGGATCATCGCAGGGTGTCAGCAATAGATTATCGGGAAGAAGCGAGAGATAGGTCGACCGACTAGCTGACGTCTACTCCGTTGTTAATACCGGTGGCTAACCGTGGGAGATTGACTCATGCCACGACAGCGATCCATTGGAAGGAGTCTCTTTCTATCATGAGAGTACCATTCTGCTTTATGAGGGTGAGCAGTTGGAAGTCATCTACCAAAACTTGATATGTTGCTTGAGGATCGGCTATAGGTAAGACGTGCACTTACCCCGGGCATTGAGTCGTCACGTCGGTAGGTTGAGGAGATTGCCGAGGTTGAATCTGAACGGTGCGATCAACCAACCGACGACTTCTCAAATCTACAATGGGACGGTTGCTGTTCTGGGGGTTGACTAGTTGCAAGCGTATGACTCTTTGAACGGGTCGTAGGACATGGAATATCTTAATGCAGGTTGCTTTTCTCTGGCTAACCCACGAGTCATGTCTTTGTCATTATAGACACACAAATTGTGTCTAACCTGGACCCGACTTGCATGCACCAATACGGAGGCAAACCCGACATGCACTCGGTGTTGGAAATAAATCCATGGTAGAGGCCCACAGCGGAAGCAAAAGAAGGTCCGAGGACCGTGAGCGGTGTGCGTTACATATCAAAATTTTCATCGAAACGATCTACATATGCGTGTATGAATCTAGCATGGCAACTACGCGAACCCCTAACGATGATCTAACGCGAAAGAACAAACTAGCATGAATGCATGTTCTAATTATGTTAGATCTACTTGTTAGAGGTCATACCTGCGTGCGGAATCTTTTACCGCGATAAATTTCTTCTTTGTCGATAGAGACGGGCTACGGATCTGCTCGATATAGCTTCGGTGCGACGGCCATAACTTTTGCTCCGAACTCCGATTGGGCTGAAATTTGGACTGCATGTAGCCAACTTCGAGACGCAACTTTTCCAACAAGTTTCACGTCGTTTGGACTTCTGTAGATCCCGGAATCTCAGAAACAACATTGATTTTCTGTGCAGATTCTGGACAGCAAAAGGTTGCGGGAGACGCCTTCTAGTTCACCCGATCTCACACGATGCACGGCACCTCGTCGATGGATCTCTGAGTGCCTCCATACGATGAGCCTTCTCCTTCTACAAAACACCACGTGAGGAAGACGAGTCGCCATCCAATGGCGCAAGCGAGGGAGAGAGAGACGAGAGAGGAGATGCGAAGAGAGGAGAGGGGGCGGCTAGGGTTTCCCCATGCCATGGCCGGCCCTAGGGCTTGCATGGATCTATTAATTTCGTGCACCCTCTCTCTCCTTCTCATATATAGGGCCGGCCTATTCATATGGATAAGGACAGTATGGATAAGGATGATAGATTCAAACCTTATTCTTTATCTCTATCCTTTCCTTGTTTTCGAAAACGGTCAAAACCAGCCCGTTTTCTGCGCCTCATAACCGGCCCCTTCATCGGAGGCAACAACCTCCCGAAACTAATGGGGCCGGCCTTGACCAGTCTCTCAACACTTTGGGCCGGCCCCCTTAGTGCATAGTGGCGCATGGTATGACCAAAACGCCCTTATGCCACTAGTTGGCCGTTTCTCGTGTACGAGACTTTGCAAGGCACACATAAGTGAAGTGCACCAGTGATTTCACTATTCTCTGAGGTTCCCGTAGGGTGCCCCTAGTGAAGTCAACTAGTCAACTCGCAACATGTCCCGGTGCATCGCACCCATGTGGCAAAGTCTACTTATGGCAAGGAATTACTACATGCATCTCTGCACTAACCTAGGGTTTCCCCTTAGTGCACACACGTAGCTACGCATCTACCGTGCACTAGTGCGAAGCACTCACGGAGCGTATGCTTGGACTTCTCGCTTCCTCTAACTACGTTCTGTGTTTCGAGGAGATGGTATAAGAACCGTACATAATGTCGATAAGGTGGAACCTTCAGGGACCAGGGTTCATGGCTTCCAACTTAGACTCGATCGACACACTACCCGAGTGTACCATCGATCCTCTGAGTCTGAGTTAACCTGCGTAGCCACCCAGAGTGCGACGCAGGCTGTACTCCAATTCCCCCGGACTTACTATGTTCTCCCTCATACCCCTGCTCTCCGCTTAGTATGGTAAACCCGCTGTCCCTCCACTGGTGCCATGATGCAACTCGAGCAGTGGAGAATACCGTCAGACTCGAGTGCTCATATGACTCGGTTCCTTCCCGGTTGACCACATACATCGTACCTCCGATTACTCTTCCGAGCAACCGGATCCGTCACCAGTCCAACTGATGACCACCTGGCCAGGGTTTAATACGACGTAGGTCAGACCAAGGAACGCACCTCCCGTTAGGGGTGTGGATAGCCTGCAGGAGTGACACGCTGATGCAACACCAGCCGGGTAACCCAGTACACCGTGGTTTTGGATCACTGCATCCGGATCCTCACACATTGGTGCGCCAAAGCACCACACAACTGGTTAGTCCACCAGACATGGTTCCTCAGGGTTTAGGACCGTTTTACCCTAAGCAGAAACACGGTTTAGTGCACCGATGTCTGCTCATCGATCTGTGCACCGTGTTGGTTCCGTTCGGCCACAGACACTGTGCCTGGTAATGACCGTGGTGGAGACACCTACGCTCTGTCATCCCAACAGCTTATCCTGATAGGGCGACCAACCCTAATCAGAGCTGCGAACGTATTTAGGTTACATGGGACCAGTCCCTTGAGTCTCCCACTCAAGTGGATTACTATGTAGCCATGGCTCTCTGTTCTGTAATCAGAACACGTACTAAGGTACGTACCAATATGCAATCCTATACTATCAACCATACATAGCTAAACTATAGGTTTTACGAGCTGTAGACCTCACCAATTCTAACACTCGGACCCGGACCCAACTCGCATGCACCAATGAGGAGGCAAACCCGACACGCACTCGGACCCGGACCCGACTCGCATGCACCAATGTGGAGGCAAACCCAACATGCAAACCGAACCCGACCCGCACCAAACAAGGGGCCGGGTGGCCCCATCCTCAAGTGGGGCCCACCCGACCCCCTGCTAGAAATCCGAACCCCTTAAGGGGTGGCCGGCCATGCAAAAAAAAAAAACGAAGAGAAAAGAAAAAGAAAGAAAATAAAGGAAAGAAAATAAAGGAAAGAAAAGAAAAAGAAAGAAAAGAAGAAAAAGAAAACAAGCACCGCCATGCGCGGGGGGAGGTTGCGTATGACGGCTACATAAGCGTGGATCTGCGCCGATCCCTCGATCCGACGGACAAGAAACAAAGCCGGATCGCCATCGACTTTATGTGCAAGATTCAAATAAATTCAAAAAGGATTGAGCCATAACCACTCCGCCAGAAAAGGAAAGCAAATAAAGGCTTATTCCCCTCATCAATGGATGAATAAATCCTGGATAGTTATGAGAGATATATTAAAGGGATTCAAATAAATCTTCCCATATCGTTCCCCTCCCCTCCTTTACCTATAAATAGAGGGGGAGGGGAAGGCTCAAAAGGTCGGAAGCTGATGACGAAGCGAAGAAGCTCTGCAGAGGAGGAGACGCGCCCTTCATTGACCCAAGGCTTCACGAAGCACGGGCAAGCCTATCCCTTCGGGACCGGCTTAGTCCATTGAAAGTCCTCTTCAAAGTGAAGACCCTTGCACAAGAAGATCAAGCATTCGACTCCGTGCAGGTAGAAGAAAGCTCGAAGAAGAAGAACCCTTCGACTCCGAAGACGCCAGAAGCAAAGGCCGGAGAAGAAGATTGGAGCGGCACTACCCCGTCGTCTCCAACAAGCCTTTGACTCCGATCAAGCCCAAAAGCTCGAAGAAGAAGATTGAAGCGGCATCACCCATCGTCTTCAACAAGCATCCGCTCCATTCACGAAGAAGAAAGCTTGGAGAAGGATACCCGAAACAGTGCTACACCCGTCGTCTTCAACAAAGCCTTCAACTCCGATTACGCCAACTACGCCCGGATAAGAAGCTGACGCCACAACCGTGCCAGGTCGAAGGAGTCAGAGCTGGAGCTGAAGACAAGGCAAAGGAGCTCTGCAGAAGAGAAGACGCGCTCTTTATCGACCCAAGCCTTTACGAGGCACAAGCAAGCCTATCCCTTCGGGACCGGCTTAGTCCATTGAAAGCCCTCATCAAAGTGAAGACCCTTGCACAAGAAGATCAAGCCTTCGACTCCGTACACGAAGAAGAAAGCTCGGAGAAGAAGAAGCCTTCGACTCCGAAGATGCTAGAAGCAAAGGCCGGAGAAGAAGATCGGAGCGGTACTACCCCATTGTCTCCAACAAGCCTTCAACTCCGATCAAGCCCAAAGGCCCGAAGAAGAAGACCGAAGCGTCAACACCACGTCGCCTTCGACAACCGCTCGCTCCATTCACAAAAAAGAAAGCTTGGAGAAGGACATCCGAAGCGTCGCTACACTCGTCTTTAAAGCAAAACCAACGCTACAATCGTTGCACGGAGATCAGTACTACCTTGTCGTTTTTAAAAGAAGCCTTCGACTCCGATCACGCCAAAGAAGCCCGGAGAAGAAGAGAAGCAAGGTCGGCGCTACACCCATCGTCTTCAAAGTAAATCCTTCGACTCCGATCATGCCAAAGAAGCCCGGAGAAGAAGAGAAGTCAAACCGACGCCATAACCATCGAGGAAGCCAGAAGCCTTGAAGAAGTAGCCATCGCCGTTCGAGAGAAAGATCAAGTCAACGCCGAAGCAAAAGCCAATGTAAGAAGCCAAAGCAAAAGCCCCGGTAAAGCCCGTGCCAAAGCAACGCAAGTGCCAAAGCCAAGCAACTACGCCAGTCATAAGCAAAGCACCGCATGTTCTAGCTGATAAGACATAAAGTCCGAAAGAACTAAAGCACCGCAAGCCTCTACCCGTCTACGTTCAAGTGCAAGCGCCAAAGCAAAGCAAAAGTCTGAGCCACTCCAAAGCAAAGCCAAAGCCGACGCCAATAGCATGATCGATGCCGTGAACCAACGATCAAGGACACTGAGATCTAGTAAGGATCAAGGAAGACACAAAAACCGAGGAACGAAGCCGAAAATCTCTAGCCGAGAAAGCACGAAGTACGGAAGGGACGAAAGTAACGGTGGATACTCCTTAGCCTCTCAAAGAACCCTCACCCTATAAAGATCTCTGTCCTGGGCAATCCCTTTAGAGCTCTCGCACGAATATCACATGGAGATGCGGATCAAAGGAACCCTCTAGAGGATCTCTCCCATAATCTCCTGATCGAATATTCGTCGCACCCGGCTCACCACCCCCGAGTCCCCAGGTCCCAGCATCTGTAATCTCGTGTGTTTTGCAATAAAGACGACCCGTATCTTTTTCTACGCATACAGATTTCTGGCACGCCCGGTGGGACCTCCTCTCCTTTCATCCGTACATCTGAAGGAGTTGCTTCAAGTTCGCCATGGCCGGGACAAACAACAATGCGTTTTCTCCAAGCCTTTCACCCATCACCGAGTCTCCTATACTCCGACACGGTGATCCAGTAAACCCGGAGGGTGATGTTCCCTCGATGGTATGTGTCTACATTCGGCGTACTCGAACTCTTGCGGATGTCTTCACGCTAGAAACTGCTGTCGAAGATGCTCGCCAAAGCGCCGACAAGGCCTTGGTGCATAAAGAAACGAGCCTCGATCCTGGATTCCATATCCAGAAGTTGGGGGAGGGCCAGGCCCAACCCCGAGCCTGTTCGAGTTCTCTAGCAGACGTTGCACCTCCTCTACAGGGGGCAAACGTCCGTCATCAACTAGAAGCGAGTCGGTGCAACTACGTCTTCGACGATGACGGCAAGGATGCAGGCATGCAACATCGAGACGTCCTCCGTCATCATCCTCCGTCTGCCATTCAGCTCCAAGTCATGCAAATGGGTGAACAAATGGCACATATCACTTGACTAATGGAGGAGAAGGACCGTCACATCAACACCCTACTTCAAAGGCTAAGTGCGATGGATGCTACATCATTCAGTCAACCCCCTACTTCTCCAGTAGCCGCTCCAACTCCGTCTTCAACTCCTACTCCTGCAGAGGTTGTTTCGATAATTCTAGCGACTACTCCAGCACTCTCCTAGGTTCCTGTCCAGGTAGAAGTCGTCTCTCTAATGCCAGTCTCGGTGGCCACACAACCTCCGGCAACAGCAACAATGAATGCACAGCAAATACAAGCATTGGTGGCCAACATGATGCATTCCCACGGCGGTAGTCTTTCTCCGATCACGGCGGCATACTCGAAACCTTACACTGCGAACATCCAACAGCTACACTTCCCCATCGGGTTCCAACCACCAAAGTTCTAACACTTCGATGGAAAGGGAAATCCACGATAGCACATAGCCCACTTTATCAAAACTTGCAACAACGCCGGCACATACGGAGATGAGATGGTGAAGCAGTTCGTTCGCACCCTCAAAGGTAACACGTTCGACTGGTATGTGGATCTTTCTCCAGGATCTATCAACAGTTGGGATTAGATAGAGAGGGAGTTCCTCAACCGCTTCTATAGCACCAGATGCATCGTCAACATGACCGAGCTTACTAGCGTCAAGTAAAGGAAGGACGAGCCGGTAATCGACTACATCGACCGATGGAGGTACCTCACGCTAAATTCACAAGACCGCTTGTCTGAAGACTCGGCTATCAAAATATGCACCCGGGGCATGCACTGGGGCCTGATCTACACCCTCAAAGGGATCAAGTCTCGGTCCTTCGAAGAACTCGCAACTCGGGCTCACGACATGGAACTCAGTCTAGCAAATCGTGAAGACTCGAAGAGCAAGGAATTCTTGAAGGTGGAAAAGAAGGATAAGCCGTCGGTATCGAAACCAAAGCAAGTCAACATTGCTGATGTCGCTTCGACCTCCAAGCCGCGTGGCAAGCTGAATCAAGAAAAAGGAGCCGCCATACCGCTGCCTCCACCTCAAAGACAAAGGATGACTCTCATCGAAGCAAAGGAGTACTCCTTCCCGGACTCGGAAGTCTCCACCATATTCGACCAATTGCTACAAGAGAAGATGATCGAGCTTCCTCCTTCAAAGAGACCCAAGCAAATGCATCGCGTCAATGACCCTCTCTTCTGTAAATACCACCGAGTAGTAAGTCATCCCATCGAGAAGTGCTTCGTCTTCAAAGAAAGAATCAGAGAGCTCGCAAAGCAAGAGAAGATAGAGATCGACTCTGGAGAGGTCGCTACAGCAAACATGATATCCATCACCTTCGGCTCCTTCCCGCCGATACTCGTTGCTGCATGACAAGGAACACTCAAATTATGCATCAACCGTCAAAGGCCAATCGCGAAGTCAGCTTCCCAACTTAAGGTTTCGAAGCGATGACAACGTACTCCTGTGCTCGCTGAGGAGGAAACGCCATTGCCCCAGGGGCAACCATCGCTCACGTCAGCATCTCCCCCAAACAAAGCCACATCTCAACGTCCTCTCCAACAGAGGTATGAGCAAGGAGATCCATAAGTCGGTCTGCTGGGCCAACCTTTGGGAAAATTCAACTATTACGTCCTCTACTCAAAGCTTTTGTTCGTTGCAGATGAAGAAATCAAGCCCACCGGCTGGGGATCGAAAGACGAGCCAGTAGAGCTTCTGGAAGAGCAATCCCTCCCAATCAAGCTACATCCCAACGTGCTCTCCAAAAGAGATACGAGCAAGGAAATCCAGAAGTCGATTTGCTGGGCCAGCCTTCGAGAGAGTTCGCCTATTACGTCCTCTACTCAACGCCTCCATCCGTTTCGATCAAAGAAATCAAGCCCACCAGTTGGGGATCGGAAGACGAGCCAGCAGAGCCTCCGAAAGAATAAGCTTCTCCGACCAATAAGGAACCCGCAGCTGTTGCTCCCGACCGACCATCACCTTAGTATTGGATAGGGGTGAGCGTCGGTTTTGTCGGTCGGTTTCGGTGTCGGTTTTGTCGGTTTTATTTTTTTTCGGTTTTCAAAAAATCAAAACCGAAACCGAAACCGAAATGGTCGGTTTTTGTCAGTTCGGTGTGATCGGTTTTCGGTTCGGTTTCGGTTAATATGAGTTATGCTTGAACCCTTGGCTCTTGAATCTTAATCGTCAGTTCATCACAAATAAGGGGATGATTATGTTCTTACATAGTGCCAAAATGAAAATTCAAAGCAAAATCAACCGACATTCACTCTTTTGAAGCATTGTAGATCTAACATAATTATTTCGTACTTGCACTTACTGGAAACAAAAGTATTATGGCCATTGTGTTTATGATTTAAGAAGTCGGATCGGTTTTTTCGATTTTGGTTCGGTGTTTCATACCCGGGAACCGAAACCGAAACCGATTTAATCGGTTTTGTCGGTTCGGTTTGTTTTCGGTTCGGTTTGATGTTCGGTTCGGTTATTTCGGTTAAATTTTGGTCGGTTTCGGTTCGGTTAGGCGGTTTGGGTCGGTTTTGCACAGCCCTAGTATTGGAGAATCCACTGATGAAGAGGCATGGGTCGTGCTACCTCGGAGATAAAGGCCACCACAGGCAAAGCAAAACAAGCTGGATCGTATGACGAGGAAACTCCCTGAATGCAGGACTTACAAGAAGAAAAGCAAGACCCAAGAAGAAAGGCGTTCAAAGTGTCACCGACAAATCTAGACGATCTCCAGCAAAGCCTTCCGGAACCAGCAACGTTGCAAGAATTCTTCCCCGATCACTTCCTCCCAGCTGATCAGCACATCAGGGTCTTTTGTTGCATTTTCAAAGTTCATAAAATGCTGGAAGGAAAAGGCAAAATCGAGACTTTTAAAGAAGGCAACTCCACCGATGAGAGAGATGACTCCGATAAAGAGGGCACTATCTCTCACGACGAGGCAATTCTGCACTTACCGCTCATAGAAGCTTTGCACCTTCCGAAGAAAGCTCGCCTAGCAATGGCTGCAGCCTTGGCAGACCCAGACAGCTACAAGAAAAAGAGGAAGGATAGTGAGAAGGGCAAGACTGTGGCCTCGTGCGATGCGATGATAACCTTCTCAGACAAAGACTTGCAACTTAGAGCGCGACTGCACAACCGACCCATTTACGTCTTAGGATACGTCAAGGAGAAGTCGGTGAATCGAATCCTGCTAGATTGTGGCTCCGCCCGTCAATATTATGCCCATCCAAACAATGTGGCAGCTCTGCATCACCGCTAACTACCTCACACACAGCCAGTTGGTCATTCAAGGGTTCAACCAGGACGAGCAATCCACCATCAGAATTATACGTTTGAAGCTTTCGATAGGCCCGCTCGACACAACGGTCCTCTTCCATGTCATTGATTGCCAGACATCATATCGCATCCTATTGGGAAGACCATGGCTACATGAGAACGACATTGTAGTGTCCACTTGCCACCAGTGCCTCAAGTACTATAAGGAAGGCATGGAGAAGTGCATCATCGCTGATGATAAGCCGTTCAATGAAGCCGAAGCATACCTTGCTGACGCCAAGTGCTACCAGAAAGACCTTGTAACATAAGTTCTTCCAACTAAAGCCTCTCGAATCCAAAAGGCTAAAGAAGTAAAGTAGGACAAGGCCCCTCTACCTACAAATCCGATGCAACCTTCCGATAAGGCGATACTCAAAGTCAAGGAAGCGTCGAAATCAAGACAAAGGATGCGCATCAGCTCCAAGCCGAGATCCATGCAACATACTCTGTTGCCCATCCAAACGACACCAGTCCTGCACCTTGCACCTCAATGGCTTCGCAAACCCAAGCGACCGCCTTCTACTTCGACAAGAGAGTCGGTCCCGCCATTATCGGAGGCCAATGTCATCACTCTGTAAGAAATGATGTTGCCATTACCTAGTTTGACGCAAGCTTCAAACCCAATCAGACCTGGCGGATCTACCGACATCAAACGACTCAAATTCAAGCCAAAAGGAAGTTGGGGGCAAAACGCCGCCAAATTGCTGTTCAAAGCCGGCTACAACAAAGAAAGCGTTATGCAAATGGGCGCACTTCCCCCAGCGGCACTGCCACATGGGATGACCAGGACTCAAGCTCGTCTGTTTCAAAGCGGCGAATAAATTTTCCCAAATCGTCGAGGCATCGGCTCCAGTCTAACTCCGGTGGTCGTCAAAATTGCAACAAAGAAGACCTTCACCTCCAACTACATTGAGGTGAAGTTAATAGACGAAGCAGCTGAAGGATCGACGATATCATGCATGATCCACCTACGCTAGCCGTCCCGATAACAAAAGAAGAAGGCGGCGAGCTCAATATCGGGCCATACTCCAGAAGCGAAAGAGAAATAGTCAAAGCTGGTCGAATCTAAAGCATACATCCGTGTTCCAAAGGCTCGGGCCAATCAAGCAACCAAAGAAGAGGTTGGTGTTCGATCGTTTGGGAATGCCAGTCAAGGGCGTCGTTTCAACACCCGCCCACCCACCCAAGATGGCCGTCAATCATATCTCTGTTATAGCAACTGACAACGGTGATACTTCTATTTCAGACGATGAGTTTCAAGACGCCCCGCCGGTCCTCGAAGAAGGGGGGCAGTCCACCGCTGATAACTTGAAGGAAATCAACTTGGGCATAGAAACGGAGCATCGGCCTACATTCGTCAGCACACTCTTGACTCCAAAAGAAGAAGCTACATACATCAAACTGCTCCAGAAATATAGACATGTCTTTATATGGTCCTACAAGGAGATGCCGGGTCTCGATCCTAAAATCGCAGTGCACCAGCTCAGCGTCAAATATGGAGCTAGCGCCATCAAGCAAGGACAAAGACGCTACCGGCCGAAACTGGTACCCCAAATAGAAGGCGAAGTAAACAACCTAATCGAAGCCGGCTTCAATCGAGAGGTCAAGTACCCGACATGGATCTCCAGTGTCGTTCCAGTCAAAAAGAAGAATGGCCAAATCAGAGTGTGCGTGGACTTCAGAGACTTGAACAACGCATGTCCGAAGGATAACTTCCCGTTGCCAATCACGGAGCTAATAGTGGATGCGATGACAGGCCACAAGGTACTAACTTTCATAGACGGATCCTCAGGCTATAACCAGATCCGGATTGGCACCCAAAGATAAAGAGCTCATAGTATTCCGCACACCAAAGGGAATCTACTGCTACAAAGTTATGCTATTCGGCTTGAAAAATATGGGAGCAACCTACCAACGAGCAATGCAAAGAATCTTCGACGACATTTTTCATCAAAATATGGAATGCTAGGTCGATGACCTGGTTGTAAAATCTAAGGAGAAGTCGACACATCTGCAAGATCTCGAGCTGATCTTCAAACGGCTTTGAGGGTACCAACTCTGCATGAATCCACTCAAGTGCGCATTCGGAGTCTCCTCAGAAAAATTCCTTGGCTTCATCGTACGACATCGAGGCATCGAGATAGATCAATCCAAAATTGATGCTATCATCAATATGCCCGCACCAAAGTCAGTGCGAGACCTCAGAGGTCTCCAAGGACATTTAGCGTACATTAGAAGATTCATCGCTAACCTAGTTGGAAAATGCCACCCGTTCAGTCGCCTCATGAAGAAAGGAGCACTGTTCAAATGGGATGATGCTTGCCAAGAAGCCCTCCAAAATATCAAAAGCTATCTATTGAAGCCGCCAGTTCTATTAGCACCAGTTCAAGAAAAGCCGCTAATCCTCTATATTAGCGTCCAGGAGCAATCCATGGGGGGACTCCTGGCTCAAGACAACAAGCGGGGCAAGGAGACGGCATGTTACTACTTAAGTCGCACTCTCGTCGGCGTAGAGCTAAGCTACTCCTCAATCGAGAAAGTCTGCCTGTCCCTCATCTTCGCTACAAAGAAGCTGTGACACTATATGCTGGCTCACACTGTCAAACTCATCTCGAAGGCCGACCCCCTCAAATACGTCATGTCAAAGCCAGTGCTCTCTGGATGTCTAGCGAAGTGGGCACTACTACTCTTCGAGTTTGACATTACATTTGTGCCACAGAAGGCAGTCAAGGGACAAGCTCTCGCGAACTTCCTCGCAGAATATCCCCTCCCGGCAGAATGGGAACTATCAGAAGATCTCCCAGACAAAGAAGTGTTCTCCATCGACATCATCCCCTCCTGGAAGATGTTCTTTGATGGCACAGCAAGGCAAGACATAGCAGGAGCTGGGGTCATCTTTGTCACTCCAAACGACGAGATACTCTCCTTCTCGTTTCTACTGTCGGAACCTTGCTCCAATAACGTGACAGAATATCAAGCTCTACTCATTAGCCTGGAACTCGCTAACGATATGAAGCTTCAAGGACTCAAGATTTTCGGTGACTCCCAGCTCGTCATCCAACAAGTCTTGGGGGTATATGAAGTCAACAAGGAAGACCTAGTGCCACTGCACGCACGAGCTTTGGAACTCCTCGACGAACTCGAGGTTGCTTCTATTCAGCATGTCTCCAGAAACCTCAACCAGCAGGCTGACGCACTCGCGAACTTGGCGACTACACTCCCATTTTCAGAAGAACGCCATCTCATCGTCCCCGTCTGCAGAAGAATAGTGGTTACTAAAGAAGATAGCCCTGTCAGGATTCCAGTTCAAGCCAATGCGGTACACATCCTCGAAATTGAAGAGCAAGACCGGAGACAACCTTTCGTGGATTATCTCATCTGTGGTAAGCTCCCTGATGATCCAAATCGTAAATTCGACATTCGTTGGTGGTCTTTGAAATTCTTCCACTTCAACAATGAGCTGTACCGTCGAAGTTACGATGGCACGCTCCTGAGGTGCCTCACGAAGGAAGAAGCAGAAGTAGCACTGGAAGAAGTATACGCTGGGATCTATGGCCCGTACCAGTCCGGTCCAAAGCTCCACTTCCGTGTCAGGAGGATGGGCTATTACTGGCCCACCATGATTAAAGACAGCTTGGAGTTCGCAAAGAAATGTCATGCTTGCCAACTACACGGTGACTATATCCGTCAACTGCCAGAGCCTTTGCACTCAACAATCGCGTTATGGCCCTTCGACGGATGGGGACTCGACATCATCGGTCCCCTACCTAAATCATCCAAATAACATCTTTAAATCCTGGCAGCAACGGACTACTTCTCCAAATGGGCTGATGCAATACCCCTACGAGAAGTTACAAGACACTCCATCATCAGCTTCATTCAGAATGACATTATCTTCCGATACAGAATCCCTTGCTACATCGTAACGGACAACGAGAAGCAATTCAAAAATGCTGTTGTCAGCCAGTTCTGCGCCCAGTACGACATTAAGCAGAAACGCTCAACAATGTACAACGCTCCGGTTAACGGTCTGGCAGAAGCCTTCAACAAGACTCTTTGCAAGCTTCTAGAGAAAATTATCTCGAAAATAATTAAGGACTAGCACGAACGCATGGGCGGAGTACTATGGGCATACCGTACATCCTTTCGCACTCCAACACAGGCAACTCCGTATTTCCTCGTCTATAGGGTAAAAGTCGTTCTTCCACTCGAGCTCTAGATCCCGTCGCTCAGGATAGCGGTCCAAGAAGGCCTCACCAGCGACAACAACGCCCAGCTCTGCCTAGCAGAATTAGAGGCACTGGATGAAAGGCACCCCGAAGCTCAGCAACGTTTGGAGTATTATCAGGCCAGATTGACTTACGCCTTCAACAAGAAGATCCGCCCTCGATCCTTCCAAACATGAGAACTGGTGCTGACAGTCAAACGTTCCATCATTCTCTCGCATCGAGGAGGGAAGAAGTTCGATGCCAAATAGGATGGACCGCATACCGTCAAAGAAGTCTACTCCAACGGCGCTTACCTCCTCACCACGCTAGAAGGGCTCACACTCGGCCCTATCAACGGCAAGTACCTCAAAAGGTACTATGCCTAAAGCAAGGCCACACTCCTTGTAAAAAAAAAAAAGAAGGAATAAACGAACTACGTGCGACTTGATCCCTCTCAGTAGGGTATGTAGGCAACCTACAAAGGTTCAGTCCAGACAAAAAAAGAAACACCCTAACATCGTCCAGGAGACCGGTCCAGAAGAAAATGAGTGTAGATCCACAAGTTCAGTCAGCAAACCAAAAGATGATAAAAAAGTCAAAGTCCTTGAGGCATCGAAGCGGCTCGCCTCCCGCAGCTTATACGCGCTGCAACTCCTGGGGTAGAAAAGCCGTCAACTTTCGACGCGTCGCTAGCTATGCACGTTGCTTCGCAAGGTAAAGCCAAGGAAGCGTTCTCCAGCAAAGCCAGTGACGAGTAATAAGCCTTGCTTACTCTAAGAAGGTGCACAACTGCTCCGCAAATAAGGGGTCATCCGTCTTGAAATCCGTCGTGATCATGCAAAAAACTCGGGCCCACCTGAAGGATGGGAACCGCTACTGAAGACAAAAGTAGCAAACCGAAGAATGGAAGACACATCGACGATAATCGCATCCTCTGCGACCTCCACAATGCCAAAAGGACCATTGAAACTGTCACCAAGCTCAAAATCGGCAAGCAGAAGATGACCGAAGCAATCTGCTCCTTGTCGATGCTCGTGACCTCATCTTCATCCTCTTCAGAATGCCCATCTCGGTGTCCTTCAAGCTGACATTGCCACCCAAAAGGTGCAACCTCGCTAGTAACTCTAATCTCGCGGTTGACCTCATCAACAATCTAGCCAGCCTTCGGAAGGTACTCGGGGGGACGAATCTTGTAAGGATATGAAAAGTGCAAGTCCAATCGAGAGGCAAAGTCAATTCCGAAAGAAAAAGACAACAATTCAAGTCTAGAAGACGAGAGAAAAGAAGTCAAATCTAGGGAAAAAGCCGGCCAAAACCCGAAGATGAAGAGTTGGCCAAGACCCAGAAATGGAATGAGGCCACAAACCCTGGAACAAAAAAAAAACCCTAAGGAAGGAAGAAGACAAAGGAGCCACCTTCCCTGGCCTCCGATGTCTCCGCCTTGTCCTCGCACCAAGCGATCGCCACTACACTCGGCTTCGTCTTGTCCTCTCACCGTGCCGTTGTCATCACGCTCCCACACCAAGAAGACAACAACACTCCGCGAAAGAACCATTCGGCTCCAAGCCGCCGAAGAATGCTTCGTCTCGAAGCCGCCAAAGGAGCCTTCGTCTCCAAGTCGTCAAAGAGTCCTCCTCCTCCAAGCCGCCAAAGAATCCTTCGTCTCCAAGCTGTCGAAGAAGCTTTCTTCTCTGCGAGCCGTCAAAGAATCCTTCGTCTCCAAGCCACCAAGCAAGCTTTCGTTTCTAAGCCGTCGAAGAGTCCTCCACCTCCAAGCCGCCAAAGAATCCTTCATCTCCAAGCTATCGAAGAAGCTTTCGTCTCCGCGAGCTGTCGAAGAATCCTTCGTTCCAAGCCACCAAGCGAGCCTTCGTCTCCAAGTCGTCGAAGAGTCCTCCACCTCAAGCCGTCGAAGAGTCCTCCACCTCCAAGCCGCCGAAGAATCCTTCGTCTCAAAGCCGCAGAGGTACTAAATGTCCCCAGAGGCCAGGAGTCGACACCCCATCGGGTCAAACGGGAGCAGATATTCGAAGCCACTACCAGCGTGGGCACAAAGTCTTCAGCACAATCGTTCATCCACTCACAAAAGCCGCAGAGGTACTAAACATCCCCCCGAGGCTAGGAGTCAACACCCCATCGGTCGAACTAGAGCAAATATTCGAAGCCACTACCGGCGTGGGTACAAAGTCTTCAGCACAATCATCCATCCACTCGCAAAAGCTGCAGAGGTACTAAACGTACCCCCGAGGAGTCAACACCCCATCGAGTCGAACGAGAGCAGATATTCGAAGCCACTACCGGCGTGGGCACAAAGTCTTCAGCACAATCGTCCATCCACTTGCAAAAGCTGCAGAGGTACCAAACGTCCCCCTGAGGCCAGGAGTCGACACCCCATCGGGTCAAGCGAAAGCTCGGATCCTGGAAAGACACAAGGGGAAGCGAAGGTACTTAGTCCCGTAGGAGAAGTCCTCAGCTATCCACCCCTGTGAAGTCAAACCCTCGAAAGCTCAGATCGTGGAAAGACACAAGGGGAAGCCACGCGCGCCAGCTAGCCCCGGTCCGCCTACGTCGCACCAGTGCCGCTCCGCGCGCCCGTCCACTGCTATTGTGCCGCGCAAACAAAGAAGAAGAAAAAAAAAGGAAAAAAAAAAGGGAAAGAAAGAGACAAAAAGAAAGAAAGGGCAAAAAAAAAGAAAAGGGATTTCGACCAAGAGAGGGAGCCACAGTTCCCTCCTCATCTAAAAAAAAAAAGAGGGACCAACTTAGAAGGAAAGAGGGGCCCGCAGCCCCTCTCTCCCATCCGAACCCAGCTGAAGAAGGGGGGGTCACGTGCCAGCTGAAGAAAAGGGGGGGAGGGGGCCCAGCTCCCACCCTTCTCCTATCCGATCGGAGAACTCGACCGAGCCGGCCCGCAACCACCACACGCCGCCGCCCGATCGCACCCTTCTCCGACCCGATCGGAGTCCACACCCGACCCGCTCGGGGCCCCCCGTGCCGACCACCCGCGCCCGCACCCCGACCACGTGCCGCATGTGCCCCGCGCCCCGATCGATGTCGCCCACGCCCGACGCCACCGCTGCACCATGCGCGCCGCCACTGCAGCACCCTACGTCGCCTCACGCTCGCGCCCGCCTTGCGCCGCCCCAACCTCCACGCATGCCGCTCCAGCCTCTACGCGCACCGCAGCCAGCGCCGCTGCCACTGCTACCTCCGCAAACCAAAGCCAGAAGAAGAAGAAGAAGAAAGAAAGAAAGAAAGAAAAAGAAAGAAGAAGAAGAAGAAAGAAAAGAAAGAAAAGAAAGAAAAGGGAAAGAGAAAAGAAGAAGAAGAAGAAGAAGAAGAAGGCGGTCGACACCTCAGCCGCGCTCCTTCATCCTCCTCGCCGTGGTCGTCGTCGCCCCGTCGCTTCAAGCCTGCCTTCGCAACGATCTTCAAGTCGTGCACCATCGCCGCCGCCGACGACGAAAGAGGCGGCACCAGGTAGATGGAGCAAGTCATGTGCAACCCCTGGCAGCACTCTTCTGACGACGGTCTCCAAATGCCAGCAGAGCCTTTACAAGAGCAAGGTGTTGGATAAATGGGGTAGTGGCCCTTAAATAAGCCACCTATCACATCCAAGAAAGGAATCAAGGACAAGTGTTGTGCGTTTCCTACGTACACAAGTACTCCGCGTTTCCGCCGGCGCACTCATCCTTGAGGGGGCATTTGTAGACACACAAATTGTGTCTAACCCGGACCCGACTTGCATGCACCAATACGGAGGCAAACCCGACACGCACTCGGACCCAGACCCGACTCGCATGCACCAATACGGAGGCAAACCCAATACGCACTCGGACCAGGGCCCGACTCGCATGCACCAATGCGGACGCAAACCCGACATGCAAACTGGACCCGACCCGTGCCAAACAAGGGACCGGGTGGGCCCATCCTCAAGTGGGGCCCACTCGGCCCCCTGCTAGAAATTCGAACCCCTTAAGGGGTGGCCGGCCATGCAAGAAAAAGATGAAAAGAAAAGAAAACGAAAGAAAAGAAAGGAAAGAAAAGAAAAGGAAAGAAAAGAAGAAAAAGGAAACAAGCACCGCCATGCGCGAGGGAAGGTTGCGTATGACGTCTACATAAGCGTGGATCTGCGCCGATCCCTCGATCCGACGGACAAGAAACGAAGCTGGGTCGCCATTGACTTTATATACAAGATTCATATAAATTCAAAAAGGATTGATCTATGGGGGAAAATCTTCGTGCCGATCCGAAGACTTCACCTCACCAGTCAATTGAAGTCGAGTCAAAGATCGTTGATCGATCTGTTGATGGGAAGGTAGGTTTGAAGGTTGATGTCTTGGTGACTTTGAGTTGTCTCTGATGATATGCAAATAGAGAGAATGTTGACACAAGATGTGATCTCGGAGTTCAGCCGAAGCCTATGTCTCCGTGCTATAGGGAGCAACCCGAATTCACTAACACTTTGCTCAAAGTGACCTCGACAGGCCGAGTGTCACTGATCTCTTCGAATTCTTCGAAGAGAAGAAGATCGAGGAGAGTTGAAGGATTGAAGGCTGGAATCCCAGAGTTCTGGTTTCTGGTTTTTGAAAATCAATCCTTTTACATTTGAAGGCTCTGCTATTTATAGGATTTCCTGGGAGGAAATCAAGGGCAAATGGCGATTTCTGCTGTCATATCCGGGGGATCCCCCAGGCAGGGCTGGTGGGTTCCACTGTCGTCTCTGGGGATTCCACAGGCAGGGCTGGTGGGTCCCACGGTAGTCTCTATGGGCCCACCAGGCAGGGCTAGCGGGTCCCACGGTCTGTAGGCTTCTTGCCAAAATTTGCACCCACAGTTACCCCCTCAAAGTTAGCTAGAGGTCATCCTGGCTGGCTTGGATTCTTGTTGCAAAAGTAACAACCCCTGTCATGAGCGCAAAAAAATTCATTGAGTGTTGGCGCCGAAGGACTGATCGGTCAATTTCGACTAATCGGTTAAATTTGACCGATCGGTCAATATTGACCAATGGTTGAATCTGACCAATCGGTCAAAGTTGATCGATCGGTTAAATTCAACCAATCGGTTGAATTTTGACTGATCGGTCAAATTTAACCGATCGGTTAAATTCAACCGGTTAAAGTCGAGGCGATCAATCAAAAAACTTAGTTTTTTGGCCGATCCAGTAGAAATTTGACCGATCGGTTGAATTTGACCGATCGGTTAAATTCAACCGGTGGAGGTCGAGGTGATCGGTTAAAAAACATAGTTTTTTGACCGATCCAGTAGAAATTTGACCGATCGGTTGAATTTGACTGATCCGTCAAAGTTGACCGATCGGTTAAATTCAACCGGTGGAGGTCGAGGCGATCGGTCAAAAAACATAGTTTTTTGGCCGATCTAGTAGAAATTTAACCGATCGGTTGAATTTGACCGATCGGTCAAAGTTGACCGATCGGTTAAATTCAACCGGTGGAGGTCGAGGTGATCGGTCAAAAAAACATAGTTTTTTGGCCGATCCAGTAGAAATTTGACCGATCGGTTGAATTTGATCGATCGGTCAAAGTTGACCGATTGGTGAAATTCAACCGGTGGAGGTCGAGGCGATCGGTCAAAAAACATAGTTTTTTGGTCGATCTAGTAGAAATTTGATCGATCGGTTGAATTTAACCGATCGATCAAAGTTGACCGATCGGTTAAATTCAACCGGTGGAGGTCGAGGCGATCGGTCAAAAAATATAGTTTTTTGGCCGATCCAGTAGAAACTTGACCGATCGGTTGAATTTGACCAATCGATCAAAGTTGACCGATCGGTTAAATTCAACCGGTGGAGGTCGAGGCGATCGGTCAAAAAACATAGTTTTTTGGCCGATCCAGTAGAAACTTGACCGATCGGTTGAATTTGATCGATCGGTCAAAGTTGACCGATCGGTTAAATTCAACTGGTGGAGGTCGAGGCGATCGGGCAGAAAACATAAGTTTTTTGGCCGATCCAGTTGAATTTGAACCGATCGGTTGAATCTATCCGATCGGTCAAGTCTGACCGATCGGTTAAATTCAACTGGTGGAAGTTCAGGTGATCGGGCAAAAACCTAAGTATTTTGCCCGATCTAGTAGAAAACCAACCGATCGGTTGAATCTATCCGATCGGTTAAGTTTGACCGACCGGTTAAATTCAACCGGTGGTGGTTGAGGCGATCGGGCAAAAGAGTCTGTTTTCTGCCCGATCCTTTGGAAAATTACCCGATCGTCTGTCTGTCGAACGGGTAAAGCCTTCGAACGACGATTGAAGTTGGAGCGGTTGTTTCTTCAATATTCGTTATTTTTGCTCGAGCCGGTGGTTCACGTGGACCGGTGATTCTTCTGAATCGGCAATTCTTCTGAACCGGCGGTTCGCTTGGATCGGCGGTTCATCTGGTTCAACGTTTCGTCTAGTTCCGACGGTTCGCCTGGAAGAGCGCTTCCTTTGGATTGACGCCACGTGTCCCTTCTGAAAACACGGCTTTTGAACTGGTATTGCCATGTGTCTCTTCGATTTTCGTGCTAGTTTCTCTGGGGTTTATAAGCCTTTTCTGGGTTTCATTTTTGCCTCACGCTTCCAAAAAAATTTCAAGTCCAGAACCTTTTGATCCCGAGTTTCCTGTTCTCCGTGCTCTCCCGATCAGTTGAAATGGCATCTTCTAGTAGTATCAAGTTCAAGAACGTGGTTCCGTCCAAGAGGGCTGGGAAGGAGAGGGCTCCGGTGTCGCCCAAACCTATTGGCCGGGGGAAGGGCAAAGGCGCTCTTGGTGTGCTCGGAAAGTGGCACATGGGAGTGGGGTTCGCTTCTGCGCCGTCAAGGCCCGAGCACATTCCGAAGGCCAGCTTTGTTCTGGGACCTCTTATGCCGTTATCGGAGGAGCCCGTCTATGAATACAACACTGGCGGCAAGCTCATTGACGTGAAGAGGGCGAAGTGGCAGAAGTTGCTTGCCTGCTTCACGGAGGGGAAACACCGACCAGTACTGGCCGGAGTTCAATCCGCTTTCGGGATCGACAAGCGGACTGTTTTCACAGCGATTGCCAGTAAGGAGCAAGTGATGGAGACAGTGGTCACCATCGGCCAGCTGAACTGCGGGCTGCGCCTCCCTTTGCTGCCGTTCGCTGCTCGGCTGTTGAACACTTCGGGTCTTTGCCCGGGGCAAATATCGGGGAATGCATGGAGAATCATCTATGCATTCTGCTGGGTGGAGTCTGATTTCCAGGAGGAGCTCAGGGCATGCTACTCCAGCATCCCTGAAGGTAAAGAGGCCAGGATCGAGCTAGGGTACTTCTTCTACCACTACAAATGGGTTTCAAGGAAGGACAGCCCATTCTTCAACCTGACCGGCGTCTCCGCGCTCCGCCCGATCATTGACACCGTGCCCTCCGACAAGCTGTACACATATTGACTGATCTCCGTCGCTGGGGCATGGACTCCCCTTTCTGTGCCTAAGACTCCTCGTTCTCAGGTACATAAAGAGGTTCACATATACTCTGTAGGAGGGGCCTTCGCATGGTCATTGGAACGGGTCGGGGCCCTCGACAACTTCTTCCTGGAGCTGACGTGTGGTACTCGATTGTGGAAGCAGTTTTCAAACTGCCCGGTTAGGCACGGCAACGCCAATCTCCTCCATAGGCTGCAGGCCCGGTACGAAGACAATGACGTCTTGTACTCCGATTACGAGGAAGATCCTCAATCGGGCAAGATTTTCAGGGCTGTCCGGGTCGAGAAGAAAGCCTACGGGGCAACGCACCGTTTGCCAACAGAAGAAAAGCTGGTGATGACCCGCAGGGGTCAAATGAAGAAAAGAAGTGTCTACAAGGAGGAGGAGAAGAAGAAAGAAAAAGAGAAGAAAGAAGAAGAAGAAGAACAGAAAGGAGAAGAAGATGAAGATGACGATGACGGTGATGAAGATGGAGGTGATGAAGATGATGGTGACGATAGTAGAGATGACGGTGATGATATGATGATGATGATGATGATGGCGATGATAATGGTGGTGATGATGGCGACGAAGGCGGAGGAGATGGAGGTGACGGAGGCGACGAACGAGGGGACGACGGCAGCGAAGACGAAGGCGATGGTGGGGGGCGATGATGAATCTTAGCCCATTCCTATCGACGAGGCTAAGGCCCGTCAAATGGAAGATATGATGGATACGATGGGCGATGGACAGAAGGTGTTGCCCACCTATCATTTTAAGGAACTGAAGCGCCCAATGCGCATCAAGATAAAATACTCTGGGAGTGACATGGTTGCGAGCAACCCCACTCCCCTCGACCAAGTACCCCCGAGCGTCCTTCGCATTGAGGGCGCCTCGGTGAGCGGTGGGTTGGAGGTTGAGCAACTTCCTCCTACTGCCCGTCATTCGGCTGCTCAGATGGCCGAGGAGACGGCCACCCTAATGGCCAGGCTGCAGCAGACTAGCGAACGCCCTGAGGAAGGGGAGATCACTCCTCTGCGTGATGTCCCCTCCCTTTTGCAAAAGGAGGGAGGGAGTCGCGTGGAGGCTGGGGTGCCTCAACCTCCGCCAGTGGCATCCCTCGAAAAGGAAAGGTCGACCCCCGGGGGTAAGAGTTCCGATCGGGGGAAGGAAAAGGCTGAAGCATCTCGAGTCGAGGCCGTAGGTATGTTTCTGTTAACTTATCTTTTCTTCATTGCATTTGACATTCGAGATTCTAACTGTCTGAACCTTTGTACTGATTGCAGATGCTCCTGTTGGCCCCGCTCAGTTGCTCCGAGACTTGGGTGAGCTTGATATCAACCACCCAACGGCTGTGATCCGGAAGCTCTGCAATCTTCCAGACGCTACCATTGATGAGGCCTACAATAGGCTTGAAGTTGTGGTAAGTGCATCAGCATAACTTGGTTTTTGAGTTGTATCTTCCGAGATATTTCTAACTTTTTTTTGTTTGTTTGCAGAACTCAGCGGTCCTAAAACTCGCTACCAGGCGCTTCAGGAGGGTCGGAGAGCGGGGGGCTTCAGCTGAAGTCTCTCACTTGATGGCCGAACTGGAGGCCACTAACGAGGAGAAGGAGAAGCTGAATGAAGCCTTTCTTGCCAGCAAGAAGGCTGTTTGTCAGGAACAGCTGGAGAAAAAGAACTTGAACGCCTCCTACGTCGACTTGGACAAGGCGTTTTCCTACTTGAAGAACAAGTTCTTCAAGATAGAGACTACTGCCTTCAATCGACTGACGGAGATCAACGAGTTGAAGGCGGAGCTTGCTGCGAAGGAGGCGGCTCTCGCAAATAAGGAAGAGAAGCTCGAGCAGACACTTCAGGAATGCGAGAGTTTACAATCAACAACGAAGAAGGCGGTGGAAGCCCTCAGGGTCCATGCTAGCGGCGTCCAGTCTTCCAAGACTTCTACATCGAGCAAGACCCATGGTGGATCTGAAGGAGATAAGTCACATGCTCCAAGTGTGGCCAAGCCTTGATGTATTCCATCTTTTTTCTTTTGTTGTTGTATCTGTAAGCCTCGCACATATAAAAGCTCACTTGTACCTGGAAATTTTTGAGAAATAAAGACTTCTTTTTGGTGTTTAAAATTGAATGTCTCTTGTGTTGAATTCTTTGAATGTTTGTGTTCTGGATGGAATGCTTGAATATACTTAACACTTGACGATAAGGGGTCGAGTCGCAACTCGATCACCCAAACTTGTTAAGTAATTTGATAGTTGAAGGTTGTGTTGTAACACAACTTGAAATCGTTTAATATTTGCCTGTGAGGGGTTGAGTCACAACTCAAGCACCTAAACTTGTTAGATGATCTTGCAATTGAAGGTTATTTAACATTTGCATATAAGGGATCGCGTCGCAACACAAGCTCCCAAACTTGTTAAATTGACCCAGGGACTTGAAGGTTGTTTTGTTTTACAACCTGAAACCGTTTAACATCTGCTTGTAAGGGGTCGAGTCGCAACTCAAGCACCCAAACTTGTTAAATGACCTTGTAATTGAATGTAGGTGATTTGGAACTTGAATGCAGACGACTTAGAACTGCTCTAGAACTTGAGTCGATAAGGTGAACATTTGAAAGTGATCTTTATTGAGCATGGAGTTTACATCAAGGATAAAACATTTTGAGATGTCTAGCATTCCAAGCTCGTGGTAGTCTATCTCCTTCTGGCGAAATCAGTTGATAAGATCCTTTGCCTCCTACTGATTCAATGATATAGGGTCCTTCCCAGTTGGGAGTTAGTTTTCCGCTGCTATGTTTTTTTGTATTGTAGAAGATCGCTCTGAGGACCAGGCTGCCAATTGGGAACTGTCTCTTGTTGACCTTCTGATCGTAGGCACATTTGATCCTCTATTGATACTTGGCAACACGAACGGTTGCTCGATCTCGTAATTCTTCGGAGAGATCAAAGTCATTGACTCGAAGCTCTTCATTAACCCCTTCTTCGATTGCTCTGGTCTTCAAGGTGTTTAAGATGGTCTCTGTTGGGAGGACTGCTTCTGACTCGTACGTTAGGCGAAAGGGTGAGAACCCAGTTGATTTTCTTGGGGTGGTTCGATAGCCCCATAATACTTCAGGTAGAACTTGCTCCCATAATCCTTTCTTATCATCGAGTTTCTTTTTGAGTAAACCAAGGATAGCCCTGTTAGAGGCTTCGGTTTGACCATTGCATTGAGGGTACCTTGTTGTTGAATAGAAAGGTTTAATTCCGTTGTTTAGGCAGAACTCTCGAAACTTGTCGGAGTCGAATTGAGCTCCGTTATCAGCAATAAGAACCTGTGGTATGCCAAACCTCGAGAAGATGTTATATCTGACAAACTTGATGACTTCATCGTCAGTCTCTCAGAAGAGTGGCATGGCTTCAACTCACTTGGTGAAGTAGTCTATAGCCAACAGCAGATACTTCTTCTTGCTTGGTGTTGGTGGAAAAGGACCCAAGAAGTCCAACCCCCATTGATGGAAGGGCCATGGGCTTGTTAGCTGATGGAGCTCGTCTGCTGGGAGATGGATAGCTCGAGCGTGTCGCTGGCAAGGCTCGCATCTTTGAATCACTTGATGAGCATCTCTTGCCATTGTTGGCCAGTAGTAACCCTGAAACTTTGTCTTGGCTTCAAGAGATCTTCCTCCCGAATGATTTTCGCGGGCTCCAGAATGGATGTCGATTAAGATTGCCTTTGCTTGTAAAAGATCTATGCATTTAAGCAATATTCCGTTGTGCGATCTGAAGTATAGATCTTATCTTTGGAGGCTGTAGCATGGGAGCTTCCTTTGAAGTCTTCGGGCTTGAATTGGATCTTCTGGTGTTGTACCTTGTTTGAAGAAGTCGAAGATTGGTCGTCTCCAATCTTCAAGTTCATGTGTTGTGTATGATCGGTAGCTGGCTGTTCCCCATCCCTAGATCTTTCTGTAGCGGTGACGATCTGCTGTTCGAGGGTAATCTTGGGCGACTCTTGATAGTCTATTTGTATTCGCCTCTACCTGAGTAAGTCTCCAAGAATCGAGGCAGCATTAGCAAAAGCGTCTGCTTCTCGATTTTCTGCTCTCGGGATTTGGATAAACTCAGTGCTAGCAAAACGTTGTTGATGATGTCGCACTAGAGCCAAGTAATGCTGCATTCTTTCTTCCCACGCCGTGTACTCCTCGTTGATCTGTTTTATGATTAGCTGGGAGTCGTTGTAAATGGTGAGTTGATCTATCCCCAGGGATTCAGCAATTTCAAGCCAAGAGATGAGTGCTTCGTACTCGGCTTCATTGTTGGTAGCGTTGAATCCAAGGAAAATAGCCTTTTGAAGATGATCAAGTTCGGGGGATACCAAGACTATCCCAATTTCCGAACCGATCGTGCTTGAAGCCCTATCAGTATAGAGTTTCCACCGAGTTGGTGAGGTAGCAGGGGCCTCAAGACTTGGACAGGTTTTTGGAGCCAGATTGAATGGAGGTTCATCTTAATCTTCGAGGCGTATATCGACGTCTTTCTCCCACGTTACGGGGTCTTCCACTGGGAAGTCAGCTAGGAAGTCGGCAACTGCCTGCCCTTTGAGCGAGGTGCGTGACTCAAATTGAATCCCGAGAGCACTCATCTCAATCACCCATTTGGTCATCCGACCTGCTCGACCTGCCTTGTCGAGGATATCTTTGAGGGGGTGCTCTGAGACGACTGTGATCAGGTGGGAGATAAAATAGGGTTGGAGTCTCGTGATGCGGTGAGTAAGGCTAATATGACCTTCTCTATCCTTGAGTAGCAAGTCTCTGCCGGGAGGAGTGTATGACTGATATAGTAGACCGGGTGTTCTACGCTTTCTCTTCTGCTGACCAAGACCGCACTGATTGCTTGATCGGTGACGGCAAGATAGAGCCAGAGGTCTTCTTTTAGGAGCGGAGCTGTTAAAATGGGAGCACATATGAGATAATTCTTGACGTCTTGAAAAGCTTGTTTGCAAGTTGGTCTTCACCCAGAGGTATCAGCCTTTCGCAACTTGTCGAAGAGCGGTTTGCACTTGTCGGAAGATTTTGAGATGAATCGATTAAGGGCGGCTAATCTTCCGGTGAGGCATTGCATTTCCTTCCGATTGGTAGGTGAGGGCATATCGAGGATAGCTCGAATTTGATCAGGGTTGGCTTTAATATCCTCTTTGTCACAAGGTGTCCCAGGAACTTGCCCGATTGAACTCCAAAGGCACATTTAGCTGGGTTGAGTTTCATGCGGTACTTTCGGTGGATTTGAAATGTTTCCGCGAGATCAGAGAGATGGCTCTCACGATTGGAGCTTTTGGTGAGGAGGTCGTCTACATAGACTTCAACGTTGCGTCCGATTTGATCTTCGAACATCTTTGTGACTAGCATTTGATAGGTGGATCCAGCATTCTTGAGGTCAAAAGGCATTACATTCTAGCAGTAAAGACCTCGGTCAGTCACGAAGCAAGTCTTCTCTCTATCGTCCGGATGCAGCGGAATTTGATTGTACCCCGAGTATCCGTCCATGAAAGATAGAAGTTCGTGGCCAGCAGTGGCATTGACGAGTCTATCTATCCTTGTCATAGGGAACGGGTCTTTGGGACAAGCTTTGTTGAGGTTGGTGAAGTCGATGCACACTCTAACCTTCCCATTCTTCTTCGGGACAACAACTATATTGGAGATCCAAGTAGGATACTCTACTTCACGAATGAAGCCTGCTGCGAGTAGCTTACTGATCTCCTCTTGAACTGTAACTTGTCGCTCTGGTCGGATTGTGCGTGATTTTTGCTTGACGGGCTTCACTCCCTCTTTGATTGCTAGACGGTGACACGCGTCATCTGGGTTGATCCCAGGCATATCTTTGAAACACCAAGCGAAGACGTCTATGTTGGATTGGAGGAAGGATACCATGTCTTGTGCTTCTGCGTCGCTGAGACCGGTATCGATGAAGGTTTCTCGAGGGAGATCTCCACTGCCGATGTTAATTGGGGTAATCTCTTCGATTGAAGGCGATGCCTCCCACTCGATCGGTGGGGGTTCAACTAGTGGGATCTCTTTTGGTTGCTATCTTAAAGAAAGACCAGCTTCATCTCTAGGTCGCTTTGGGGCATCGAGATTTATCCTGCGATCTGTTCTGGCAGCGGCTGATTCGCAAGATCGCCCAATTTGTTGATTTTCTCGGATGCAGACAATACCTTCTCCTGTTGCAAATTTGAGGAGTTGGTGGTAGGAAGAGGAGATGGCATTGATCTGATGAAGGAATGGTCGACCAAGGATGATGTTATAGTTAGATGTCCCTTCGACGATGGCGAACCTTACCGAGACTTGAGTCTCTCGGCTGAGGTCAAGGGTGAATCTTGATTCCCCCATTGTTATGCTCTGCTCCCCGTTGAAGCCCGTAATCACCGTTGGGATGACTTCGAGACTTGAATACTTATGTCCCAGACGCTTGAAGCAGTCTGAGAACATGATATCGATGGAGCTTTCGGCGTCGATGAGGATGCGGTTGACAGTGCTCCCGTCGATGATAAGCTTCAGGACTAGGGGGTCTCGATGTGGAGTATGAACTCCTTGAAGGTCTGAGTCATTGAAAATGATGGAGGGCCAAGTTAAGCCCTTGATCAGCTTCTCAATCCAGGTATCTTCCTTGTTCATCGCAGAGTGCACGTTGAAGATGCGTCGCACTTACCGATCAACTTCTTTTCCTGTCAACGTTTGATTGTGCAATGACCCATGAATGCCAAAGACATTGGCACGCCGGACTAATTGGTAGAGATCTTGTGGATCCAGCAAGCTTCTTTCCCCTTTGTGGAAGGTCGGCGTTGATCTTGTCCACCTTTGACGAAGTCTTGAAGGTGGCCTTCTCGTAGCAAATCCTCGAGATGATATTTTAGTCGATAGCATCGATCGGTAGAATGGCCGTGGCTGCGGTGAAAATCACAGTAGACCGTTTTGTCAGCTGTGACCTTCGTATCAGGCTGCAGAGGATTAGGCCTTCGGAGGAATTCTTCATGTTGAATTCGATCGAGGATTTACTCGATTGGTAGAGTCCAATCGGTGAATGTAGTCTTCTTTGGAGGGGATCTACGTCCGTCGTTCGTTGATCGCTTGGGTGCAGGGGGAATCACCGCCTCTGCATTATGAGCTTTGGCGGCGTACTTTGGGGCTTCTCTTTCGGCAGGTCGTCACTTCGTCTCTCGTCCCTTTCGGATGACTTGATCATCTTCGACTTCGATTTCTCTTTGAATTTGATCGAACATTGAACCCAAGGAAGGGGGAGGATTGCGAATGAAGTCATTATAGATGTGTAGGTCGAAATGGAGAGCATTCTGGAAGGCTAGCATGATAGCCTCATTATCCAGATGTCGTCCTGAGAGAGCGGCGTGTTCGTTGCGGAACCTTCGCGTGAAGCTGCGAAGACTCTCGTCAGCACCCATCCTCAGCCTGTAGAGGGAGTCTAGCTTCTTCTCCAGCTTCAAGTTAAGCTGATAGTGCTGCACGAAGTGGTTAGCCAAGACTCCGAACTGGGCGACGGATCCAGCCCGAAGGTTATGGTACCAATCGAGAGATGGCTCATCAAGGCTCCCAGCGAAGGTGCGGCAGAGCACGTTGTTCTCTTCTTTGTGCGGCATCAAAGCTTGTTTGAAGGCCAGTATGTGGAGAGTCAGATCTCCTTTGAGGTAGTTGAATTTGGGGAGAGTGGGAGTTCTCCATCCCCTTGGAAATGATGATTAGAACAAACTCCGATGGAGAGGTCCAGTAGAGGAGTATCCCTCCCTACGACCATGCCCTCGGCCTGGATGCAGATCGAGAGGCAGGATCGCAAGGTCTTGTCCGGGCCTTTGAGCAGCGATCGGATAGAGTCGATGACAAAGATCCGTTCCGGCTTTATGCTGGAGTGGGAGGGATGGAGAAGCATTACTCTTTGAGGGCGCCCCTTTCATCTGGTGCCTTCTTTGCAAATCGAGTTTCGACGTAGTCCGCCTAGTGCAGTTGTGACCCGAAGATGATTGAGAGGACTCATCATTGATGCGATCCCAAACACTTTGCTTCCATGGAGCAGCAGAGGGGGTCGGGTCGTGGCAAATCCTCTCAAGGGCTGCGGTGCCCATTGACCTCCGTGGTTCGAAGTGGATCGATTGTCGTGGCAGACCCGCTCCTTCACCAAATGAAGGGATGGGGAGAGCGATTCCTGCCTCGGAGGCTGCCTTCTTGAGAGCATCCCTTTCAGCTATGAGGGTGGTATTTTGCTTAGCCAATTGTAGCAGCTGAAAGTCGACCGTCGAAATTTGATAGGTAGATGGCGGGTCTTCAGCTGGAGCAGGAGCAGTCTGCCCGATCGATTGTCGAGGAGGTGGTACGATCGGTCAATCGACTGATCTACCACTCCCTGAATGAACCCCCATTTCGAGGACAGCAAGGGGCTGCCCGAAGTTAAGGCGTTGACTCATTGAACGAGTCTCCAGGCGAGATTGACGTGTATTACTTCCCTCTGGATGATCCTGATGCTTCGTCTTCGCCATTTAGGGAGAGCGAAGGATGCAACGAGATTACCGGTGTCCTAATGGTTGTCTGTTCAACCAAAGGGGCTGGGAAGTTTGACTATCTAGAACGGTTATTTGTTCAACCGATCTAATGCTTATTGCAGAGCAAACTTGGCTTCTCGCTCGGATCCCACAGATGGCACCAAACTGTGGGGGAAAATCTTCGTGCCGATCCGAAGACTTCACCTCACCAGTCAATTGAAGTCGAGTCAAAGATCGTTGATCGATCTGTTGATGGGAAGGTAGGTTTGAAGGTTGATGTCTTGGTGACTTTGCGTTGTCTCTGATGATATGCAAATAGAGAGAATGTTGACACAAGATGTGATCTCAGAGTTCAGCCGAAGCCTATGTCTCCATGCTATAGGGAGCAACCCGAATTCACTAACACTTTGCTCAAAGTGACCTCGACAGGCCGAGTGTCACTGATCTCTTCGAATTCTTCAAAGACAAGAAGATCGAGGAGAGTTGAAGGATTGAAGGCTGGAATCCCAGAGCTCTGGTTTCTGGTTTTTGAAAATCGATCTGTTTACATTTGAAGGCTCTGCTATTTATAAGATTTCCTGGGAGAAAATCTGGGGCAAATGACGGTTTCTGCTGTCATATCTGGGGGATCCCCCAGGCAGGGCTGGTGGGTCCTACTGTCGTCTCTGGGATTCCACAGGCAGGGCTGGCGGGTCCTGCGGTAGTCTCTGTGGGCCCACCAGGCAGGGCTGACGGGTCCCACGGTAGTCTCTGTGGGCCCACCAGGCAGGGCTGACGGGTCCCGCGGTCTGTACGCTTTTTACCAGAATTTGCACCCACATGAGCCATAACTACTCCACCAGAAAAGGAAAGCAAATAAAGGCTTATTCCCCTCATCAATGGATGAATAAATCCTGGGTTGTTATGGGAGATATATTAAAGGGATTCAAATAAATCTTCCCATATCTCTCCCCTCCCCTCCTTCACCTATAAATAGAGGGGGAGGGGGAAGGCTCAAAAGGTCGGAAGCTGAAGACGAAGCGAAGAAGCTCTGCAGAGGAGGATACGCGCCCTTCATTGACCCAAGGCTTCACGAGGCACGGGCAAGCCTATCCCTTCGGAACCGGCTTAATCCATTGAAAGTCCTCTTCAAAGTGAAGACCCTTACACAAGAAGATCAAGCCTTCGACTCCGTGCACGAAGAAGAAAGCTCGGAGAAGAAGAACCCTTCGACTCCGAAGACGCCAGAAGCAAAGGCCGGAGAAGAAGATTGGAGCGACACTACCCCGTTGTATCCAACAAGCCTTTGACTCTGATCAAGCCCAAAAGCCCGGAGAAGAAGATTGAAGCGGCATCATCCCGTCGTCTTCAAAAGCATCCACTCTATTCACGAAGAAGAAATCATGGAGAAGGATACCAAAAGTGGCGCTACACCCGTCGTCTTCAACAAAGCCTTCAACTCCGATTATGCCAACTACGCCCAGAGAAGAAGCCAACGCCACAACCGTCGCCAGGTCGAAGGAGTCAGAGCTGAAGTTGAAGACAAGGCGAAGAAGCTCTGCAGAAGAGGAGACACACTCTTCATCGATCCAAGGCTTTACGAGGCACAAGCAAGCCTATCCCTTCGGGACCGGCTTAGTCCATTGAAAGCCCTCATCAAAGTGAAGACCCTGGAACAAGAAGATCAAGCCTTTGACTCCGTGCATAAAGAAGAAAGCTCGGAGAAGAAGAAGCCTTCGACTCCGAAGATGCCAGAAGCAAAGGCCGGAGAAGAAGATCGGAGCGGCACTACCCCGTCGTCTCCAACTAGCCTTCAACTCCGATCAAGCCTAAAGGCCGGAGAAGAAGACCGAAGCATCATCACCACGTCGCCTTCGACAAACACCCACTCCATTCATGAAGAAAGCTTGGAGAAGGACACCCGAAGTATCGCTACATCTATCGTCTTCAAAGCAAAGCCGACGCTACAACCGTCGCACGGAGATCAGTGCTACCCCACCGTCTTCAAAAGAAGTCTTCGACCCTGATCATGCCAAAGAAGCCCGGAGAAGAAGAGAAGCAAGGTCGACGCTACACCCGTCGTCTTCAAAGCAACGCATTCGACTCCGATCACGCCAAAGAAGCCAGGAGAAGAAGAGAAGTCAAACCGATACCGTAACCATCGAGAAATACAGAAGCCTTGAAGAAGTAGCCATCGCCGTTCGAGAGGAAGATCAAGTCAACGCCGAAGCAAAAGCTAACGCAAGAAGCCAAAGCAAAAGCCCCGGTAAAGCCCGCGCCAAACCAACGTAAGTGCCAAAGCCAAGCAACTACGCTGGTCACGAGCAAAGCACCGCACGTTCTAGCCGATTCGATGCGATGTCCAGAATAACTAAAGCACCGTAAGCCTCTACCCATCTACGTTCAAGCGCAAGCACCAAAGCAAAGCAAAAGCTAGAGCCACGTCAAAGCAAAGCAAAAGCCAAAGCCAAAGCCGACGCCAACAACACGATCGACGCTACGAACCGACGATCAAGGACGTCGAGGTCTAGTAAGGATCGAGGAAGACATGAAGACCGAGGAACGAAGCCGAAAACCTCTAGCCTAGAAAGTACGAAGCACGAAAGGGACGAAAGCAATGGTGGATACTCCTTAGCCTCTCAAAGAACCCTCACCCTATAAAGACTTCTGTCCTGGGCAACCCCTTCAGAGCTCTCACACGAATACCACATGGAGACGCGGATCAAAGGGACCCTCCAGAGGATCTCTCCTACAATCTCCTGATCAAATATTCACCGCACCCGGCTCACCACCCCTGAGTCCCTGGGTCCCGGCATCTGTAATCTCGTGTGTTTTGCAATAAAGACAACCCATATCTTTTTCTGCGAATACAGTCATTCTGGTATAGCGATAGAGATAGATGGATTGTTCAGGCAATCGATAGTTATTGCTTGACCGAAAGAGTTGAAAAGCATGGAGGTCGCTAGTTGATAGGGAAGGATCCCACAGACGGCGCCAAACTGTGAGAGGAGGATCACGATCATCGTATGGTCCCCCTCCAACAGTCGATAAAAGGTGTTGACCTTCGAGATGTGGCACACTATAGAGTGTTGAGTTATTACGTGCCAAGCTGTCACGCTAATACTGTAGAGTAGAGAGAGGGAGAGAGAAAAAAAAGAGTTAACATAGGAGGTGGTGACGAAGTTCGGCTGAAGCCTACGACTCCGTATGGTAAGATGCAACCTTTAAATCCACTATCTCTGAAGAACTAGAGCCACTCTTGATAGGTCGAGGAGTGCTTGTACAAGCAGACAGAAGGTGGAGTAGGTTTCACTAGAGTCTGATTACCAGAAGGCTCGATGAGCTCTAGAAAACAGAAGGTGTGAATGTGATATGGAATATTCGATCCTGAACTATTTTGTCAGGTCTACTATTTTGCAGGTCCCACTGTCGTCTCCGTGGGCCCCAAGCAGGGGTGTAGGTCCCACGGTTGTCTATGTGGACCCCAAGTATAGCTGCAGGTCCCATTGTCATCTCCGTGGACCCCCGACAGGGTTGCGGGTCCCACTGTCGTCTCCTGGGCCACATACAGGATTGCAGGTCCCACTGTCAGGCGTCAGCTAGATTTTGCACCCACATACTCTAAACCCGGACCCGACCTATTTATTAAACAAGTTAATTGTGTCGATCCGTTTATGACCCGAACCCGTTTAACCCAAAACCCAGATCCATTAATTTCGTGTTGGGTCGTCCATGTCAGGTTCAAAATTGCCAGCCCTAACCTTATCTATTGTTAGACCTATTTGTAGATAGTTATTCTATATACAAGTGCCCATGCATATATGGGGCAAGATTTTTCGGAACACTATATTTTATTTTGGATAATTGGTAATAAATCCATGATCGAACAAATTTTAAACGTAAAGGATTGCAGAATATTGACTATTATGCTATGCTAGGTCCTTCTCTCCCAAATATAGCTTACGTGAGATCCCTAATTGTGGTCCCGCTGTGTTCCCGTGAGAATATTTGTTGTTACGTCTATAGAAAGGTGGTTTAACACCCATTTAATTCCAAATATGCCCTTATTATGTTTGTTACGTATCAGAGTTTGTTACAACTTACCGTCATCAAATATTTGGTGGGAATCTTTTCAAATTTTCTTCAAAAAAATTGATGTTTATTGCCCTTTTCTTTTCGATTTTTTTCAATGCTTTCTTTCTGCTCAAGTTTGGCGTGAAAGGAACTATGTTTTTTTGAGAAATTATTTAGTGGGATTTAAAGTTTTTCATATTATTAGAGATTGGAAGATTCTAGCTCAGGTTTGTAGTTATTTGTATTCTATTTTTATTGAATTTAGAATTTTACTCTATTTTTTTTATTTCTATCCATAGATTTATTGTTTATATATTTAATAAATTAGATATTATATTGTTTTTCTACTATGATTTTATTAAATAATTAATATTAATATGTTAATTCTATTTTTCTAGTAAGAATAGTAAACGATAATATTTTTGATCCTAAAAACAATAATTCAAATTATCTTTCAAAAAGATATAATGCATGAAAAATATTAAAACTGATTATATTAAGGACTTTATATATATATATATATATACATACATATATATATATATATATATATATATATATATATATATATATATATATATATATATATATATATCATAAGATAAAGAGCAATATTTCAAACAGAAGAGCAATAATTGGTTATAATATATGAAATATTTATTGAAAACTATTAGAAACAATTCAATTATGATTTTCACTTATATGTGACATGAATGTTTATTTTTAATATGCTAGAGCTAGCTGTTTGCATTCTATATAAATTAGAATTACAATATAAAATTTCAAGAGTAATAGTTGGGTAATTAAATGATAGTTGCTTTATTATTATTTTTTAATAAATATTATTTTGTGATATAGCTTTTAAGTATTTAATATACATATTATTGATTAATTATGTACCAATTGAATCTTAAAATTTTAATTTATATATATCAAAAGACAAGAAACAACATTTCAAATAGAAGAGCAATAATAAGTTATAATGTATAAAATATTTAGTGAAAACTATTAGAAATAATTCAATTATGCTTTGTACTTATTTGTGGCATGAATGTTTGTTTTATATATGCTAGTGCTAGTTGTTTACATTCTCTACAATTGAAGTATATAAGAGCAACAACTGAATAATCATTGATAGTTGCTTTATTTTTTAAAATAAATATTGCTTTATGAAAAACTTTTGAGTGTTTACTTATATATTATTGATCAATTATTTACTAATTGAAACTTTAAAGTTTTTGTTTTAAGCTCTAGTTAACCAAAGAGCAACTATTCAGAATTAAAGAGTATCAATTATTTTCTACAGCTTAATTCTTATTATTTCTAAGTAGTATAGATCCATAATCAATAATTGTATTTTGCATATATGGATCATCGACAATTGTTGTTTGTCTGATTAAGGATAGCATTATTGGCTTTCTTTTGGGAGTTTAGGTGAGAAATGGCTAGAATTAGTGTCTGTGTCATTAGATTTGATGTATGCTATTGTAGGTCATCGAAAGATTATATTGGTGAATGATGTGGACATGTTAAATACGATCATCCATCATCTTTATATTAAAGCTAAACATATTGATATATTTGTTAAAAGTAATCAATATAGTAATAGTCATCCTGATGAGAATATGAATAGCAATTTGGAGTTGGCATTGACCGAACCTTAAGTGGACGATAGAGAATATTTTTTTGACGCACCATATTCAAATAATAAGAGGATGATATTTTCTGAAAGATGGAGTTCTTCGTTAAGCCACGTTGGTCAAAAGTTTAAGGGTGATGCTGTTGATTTTTGGATCCATCTTATTAAATATTCATTTAAACATGATTTTTAATTGATTTTTAAAAAGAATGATCTTGTCAGAGTTACTATGAACTATACTGTTGATGGTTGTCCTTGGCACGTCTATGCATTTATTGAAGGTGTAGGTATTGCCTTCTTTATTAAGAAGTTCTATAATGAACACTCATGCGGAGGCGGTATATGTATGTTGAAACATTCGAGGATGAATACTAATTTAGTTTCTAGTATCGTTTCCAGTCAATTGCAAAACAATCCTATGTTAAAGCCTAAGAATATACAATATTAGTTAAAAGTTAATTATGGAATTGATATTCATACATTTATACATGGAAAGGAAAGAAAAAGACTCTGAAGGAAGTTTACGGTGATAATACCTTGTCATTTAATCAGTTGAGGTTTTATTGCGACTCGCTAAGGATTAGTAATCCTGGAAGCCGTGCTGTATTGGATTATGACCAAGTTAGTGACTGATTTCAGAGATTCTTCATTATTTATGCTGCTTGTATCTATGGTTGTTAGTTTTGTAGGTCAGTTATATTCCTTGATGATACATTCTTGAAAGGGAAATACAAGGGCATTCTATTGTCTGCTACATGAAAAAATGGCAACCAATGTATATTTCTTCGTTGTAATTTTTTTTAATAAATATTTGTTAAAATTTAGATATTCACTACGTTTTTTATTTATTGAATTATACTATTGGTTATTTTATTTGAATTACAGAAATCTATCCATTAGCAATTGAGATTGTGGATGCTGAAAACGAGACTATTTGGATTTATTTTCTTCAACAGCTATCTGAGATATTTATTCCAGAACGTAGGATTATCTTTATATCGGATAGGAACAAAGGGCTCCTTCAGGCTGTGCCGATGATCTTCCCCAATAGCTTTCATTTATTTTGTTTGTAGCATCTGAAACAAAACTTGAGGGAGAGAATTATTGTTTATCGAGGTAACAAATTCTGTGAACGTTTAATGAGCCTTTTTCTTTGTGAGTGCATGCTTCGACATATGGTATATTTTTGGAAAAGATGAATGATTTCAAGACTTACGGTGGAGAGAACATGGATAACTTTCTTCAGAGTATTCTGGTTGAGAATTGGGCTAATGCATCCTTTCAAGGTTATCGATACGGGGAGATGAGTTCAAATGTTGCAGTCTTTAATTCATGGATACTCGATGCTCGTCATCTTCCAATCATGTAGTTCATAGATCATATGAGGGTACAAATTATAAAAATGATGTCTGAGAGGTTGACGATTGTAAAAAACTGGACAACCTTTTTATGTCCAATAATGGAGAAGAGACTGAATGATATACTGAAGATTGGCAAGCAGTGGAAAGTGATTAGAGCCAGCGAGAAGGTTTTCGAGGTTCACTCATCACCTATGTCGCGGTCGACCTTGAAAAACTTACTTGTGATTGTCGACTGTGGACGATTACCGATTTTTCTTGCACACATGCTGTTATTGCTATACAGAAGCGTGGTTGTGATCCATATTACACAACCATCTACTTCTTGGATGTGTAATTGAGGCCTATTTTACCTATTATTGTCTCAGAAAAGTCATCAGGTCTGGATAAAAGTGCACTGATCAAGCCTTATTTGACAATAAAACCCACATGAAGACCTAAGAAGAAGAGAGTATCATTATTTGACCATGACATAAAGTTGTATAAGTGCAGTAGACGCAAAAAGATTGAAAATCATAATAGAAGGACATATAAAGCTCCTATTGAAGATTGACTCATAGTCTAATATCTTTTAATTGATTTGTTTTGAATAGGCATTTCAATTAAATACTACAAATATAGTCACTTTGATTTATTACAGTAAAAAAGCATCGATTATATATGAAAGAACAACTATTGATTATATCAGTTAAATATAACTTTTAAAGAATTTTGTTTCAAATTATAACTCTAAAATGAATCAGTGAAGTTAGAATTCTATATTGATAATTATGATTTGATTTGCGAAAGCATAATTGTACATTGCTATTCATATTTATATCAGAATAAATATTACTACATTGGTTACGTTTGGCAAATATATGTTTCAAATAGTAGTATTATTCATATGAAGTTTTAAAAGAAACATTAGAGCAATATTATAATTTTAAAAAAATTAATTATATTTAAAAATATCTTAAAAACACAAGAGCTAGCAATAATCAAGCTATAATAGAGCAACAATTCAAAAATTTATTATATTTATATCAAATTTTGACTAAATTTTAATTCATATACGTTTCAAATGGTACATCATCTTTACTTAGTAAAAAATATTACATTAGAACAATATTGTATATTTTAAATAATTTTAATATATCTAAAGTTTTTTAAAACCATCAAGAGCAATAATTAATTTTTATATATCAACAATTCAGATGAACATGTTTTCGAATACAGACATAAAAAATATGCTTTTATTTTTAAGAACAAAAAACCTATACAAAAGATAGTTAAAAAATTAAGAGCAATAATTGAATTATAAAGAGCATCAATTCAAAATCTATTTATTTTTATTAAATTATATTTCAATTAAACTTCATATATGTTTTAAAAGATAATAGTTTTCAAATGCATAACTAAAGGGTACATTAAAGTAATATTACACTAATTAAATAATATTATATATGTATTTAAAATGTGTTTAAATGGTAACAACAACTATTGAGTGGTTTAAAGCAATAATTGAAAATTTATTTATTTAATATCAATTTTTAATTGAATTATAATTCATATAAGTTTTATATGACACATGAGTTCAAATTAAGTCAAAAATGACATATTAGAACAAATATTATAGTTTATAAATTGTAATGAAAGCCCACCTGTTAGTCCCACATAGGTAAAGGGAGCACCTAACTCTCACTTTATATATCCTCTGTGGACTTCCTCTTTCAAACCCGGGTTTTGGGGTGTAAGGGTATCTAACATAGTATCAGAGCTGGGTTCACCGTCTCCTTCCATGTACAACCTCTTTCGATTGTGCCTCGCTCTGCATGCTCCGTTTGAGGGGGGGTGTTGAGGAAGTCAATCAGTTAGTCCCACATTAGTAAAGGGGGGCACTTAAAGCTCGCGATATATATCCTCTGTGGACTTCCCTGACGATCTGGGTTTTGGGCGTGAGGATATATAACATAAATCATAGTAAATATATTCAAAATATTTTAAAAATACAAGAGCAATAATTGATTTCTGTAGAGCAACAATTCACTTATTATGTTTGTTATACAAAAAATAACAGCTGTTAGTTATAAAACTTTATTTTATGCTCCAATCATCAAATTCTATAAAAATTGATAAAAGATTAGAGTTATTCAGTTAAATAAGTTGTTGTATCGTGATTTGATATCGTATACCAAACCTGGATGATCTCATTACACACAAATGACCACATCATACCAGAAATGATCAATAATCCAAAAATTAGTTACAAGAGTTTGGAGATGCCTAGTTACAAAAGTTACTGTTCAATATCCAAATGAGTTAGAATCACATTAATCTAAGATAAGCAGACATCTAATGTTGTTTTATTTACATATTCTAAAGATGGTTGTTGCTGAGTTTGATTTCATAGATCCTTGATTGATCGTTGAGTATCCACTTTGCCATTAGAGCTTTGAACTATCTAACATCAATTATGGATAGTTTTTTCGTGGGTTATTTTCACTTTGCCCCCCATATTTTGCCTTGAATTAGACTTTACCCCCCATATTTTCTTCAATTAGACTTTACCCCCAAAGCTATCTGTTCTGTCAACTCACCCCCCAAAACTTTATTTCTTTTTCGTTAGCTTACCCTTTCTCTTAGATGGTGAGCTGATGGAACAGTTAGTTTTGGGGGCTAAAGTCTAATTAATGAAAATATGGGGGGGTAAAGTCTAATTCAAGGCAAAATTTGGGGGGCAAAATCAAAATAACCCTTATTTCTTGGGAAATTTTATTAATACCCCAAAAATCTGTAATTAGCCCCCATTTCCAACAAACTTGAACACACCTCGTTTTCTTTGATCATACCCCAATTTTATCCCAAAAATACCCTTCCCCTTATATCCCACCTTGAATACACCCCAGTTAAATGGCCTGCCCCATCTTGATCATACCCCATTTCTTTCCGAAGTTGAAGCCCCATGAGCATAGGGTACCCAATTCCTTTCCGATGTTGAAGCCCCATGAGAGAGAGAGAGAGAGAGAGAGAGAGAGAGAGAGAGAGAGAGAGAGAGAGAGAGAGAGAGAGATGTCTCTCTTCTTTCCCTATTGCTAGAGGGGTTAGATCTCGTTTGGAGGAATCCGATCGGGAGAATCTTGACTGCAATATCTTCTCCAAATACAGTTGTTGTAGAATTGGGATTGCTTTCAGGTTAACAAGGTTCATCAAAGGCATTCCAATGGCTCTAGCTTGAGGTGTCATCATTGCCCTGACAAAAAACCAAGAGATCGAAATCTTCAGTTTTGTGAAATCACCAACTACCAGTCATCTGGATCTCAGATAATTTCTGGTTTTCAGCATACATTTCATATTCTTCTACAAGAATACAAGAACCAATCAGAGCCTTTGAAGCAAACCATGAAGTAACACTAAAGAAGGTAAGGAAGAGAGAGAGAGAGAGAGAGAGAGAGAGAGAGAGGAGTCTTGAAAGGACGACGCTTGTCCTACCGATCTTTGGTCCCTGCACCGCAGTTGCTGAGTAGCCACCGAGCGGCTCTTGACGGTAAGTGGTTCTCGGCCGCCGCTGGCGGTGGTCCCACTATTCACAACGGCAGCGAGGGGTGCTCCTCCTTGCGCGGCGGCTTTGGTTTCTTGAGAGGCGTCCACGTATCCTGAGGCTTGGGGCCGGCACCCTCACAGTCCCTACAAGGGACAAGGCATCCTCCTGCTTCGTAGATGGCGACTCCGCCGTCCGTCTTGTCTCCATCCCCGGATGGGGTGATGGAAGGAGGCAGTCGATGCCGAAAATGTTATGTTTTAGGTTTTAGTTGGATGTGGGGTATAAGATAAGGGTATAAATGCTATTTTAAATTTTTTGTGTAAGTTAGTGTGAAACTGATGGGAGACGGGGGCTAGTTATAGATTTTTGGGGTATGAATAAAATTTCCCTATTTCTTTCATATGATCTTCACGAGAAAATTAGTACATATACAGGGGCGGATCTATTGGTTGGCTCGGCCGGGCTACAGCCCGGTCGAGATTTGAGAAAGGCTTCGTAGTCCCATAGCCCGTCCAAGCCCACAACCAACCAAGCCCAGCCCACAGCCCACCTCAGCATGGCCCGTTGCCCATCGCGATCAAACACCGAAGGAGTTGGAGCGGGGTAGAAGAGTTTATATCTCCTCCAGTCGATCGGCCCCGGTCGGTGGGCTCGGCATGCATCACAGCCGCACAATGGTTAGCGAACCAAAAGTGAACCGCACTCCAGCGACCGTTGTGATGCATGTCGGCCCCACCAACCGGGACAAACCGACAGAAGGAGATTTGAACTCGGGGTAGAATTTGTTTCACTCCAAGCTTCCATTCCCCACTTTTTTGGGTAAATTACACTTTGCCCCCCTGATGTTTAGCTCAAAAACAATTTAGTTTATTTCAAATCACACCCTAAAGTTTGAAATGTTAGCACAATACCCCCTTTTGTCACCTAGTTAATTTCCTTAGTTTGTAATATTTATCTGATCAAAACTGAATTGAAGGGGGGCAAAATGTAGTTTTTAAACTATAGGGGGTTAAATGTTTTTGAGCTAAACTTCAGAAGGGGCAAAATATATTTTTCTCTCTTTTTTTGTTCTTTTTAAACCCTAACCCTCCCTTCTCCTTCTCCTCCTTCAACCTCGTTACCAGTTCCTCTATGATGCTTATCCTCAAATTCTCGATCGAATTCTTCATTGAGCTCGAATCGACTGACTGATTTGGGAGGAACCGTATAAAAGAAAAAGGTGATCTCCACACTCCTCAGTAGGTGCCCCCCTCCTCCTCCCTCTCTTTTAGAACAACCACGATTTCTTTTGTGGCCAACGAATTGTTATGATTTTATGTGTTTTTGAATGGGAAGAGTTCGCATCAGAGCAAAGGGGCATGTTAGTGAACGGAGGTGATAAGCAGGGATGAATCAGGGAGGGAGGCATGTGGGGGCGACCTCCCTCCTAGATTCAAAAGAGAACCCTTTATTGTAGTAGTATTAGTTAGAATTATTTTTAAATTATATAAGTTTGCCACCCCCCCTCCATTTTGTAACAAAATTTAAGTACCCGCCCCCTCCAATGATTTTTCTAACATTCGCCCCCCCAAGATTCGATTCTTGGATCCGTCCCTGGACTAATAAGAAAGGCATTCGACGTCATCGAGAAGGAGTTCCTATACATTGTGAAACGCTCATGGCTATTTATTATGTTGTCTTCTTCTAGTTTATATATATGTTTTATGTATTATTTTTTATATTAATAAATTTTTTTTGTACCATCGATGTTTTCGTTAAAAATTTTAATTGGTTTTTCTTTACTGTAAAAAATAAATGTATTATTTTTTTTTAAAAAAAAAAGTTTAACAGGTTTAGCTTTACCCCAACCCAAAATAAATTCCTCGCTACGCCCCTTTACATATAGTAAGTAGCATATGACAGCTCCATAGAAGTCCGGTACCACCGCTTCAAAACCCGTCCGGGTCACAGAGTGAGAAATTTTTTAACACATCCTGCGTACCGTACAGTCGCGGGCCCACTGCTACCATAGCCTCTCAGCACACTCTAAGTGCTGGGGGCCACTACCTCCATTTATTGAATCGCAGTGGGTCCCATGGTTGTATGGTACGCAGGATGTGCTGAAAAATTTCCCGGCAATTCATGACAACTTCTAAAGCCACATGGCAGCCAACTGAGGCCCGAGCATTAACTCCCGCGACACAACAAACTCCGAGGAGCTCCCGATGGCCGTTCACCGCGTAGCCCTCCTGCGCCGCCACTTGCCCTGCCCTCCTCGCCGTTATCTCCCCCCCTCCCCCTTCCGCCCCTACTCTTCTCCCCTCACCAATCCCTCCTCCGCCAGAACCATCCCATCCCGATTCCTCTCTGTTTCGGTCAGTGCTCTTCCTTCTCCCTCGAATCCTCGTTCTGTCTCTCCTGGATCCCAAATGACTGCGATCTTGTTCTGGGTTTTGGGGATGGGTAGGTGAGCATGGAGACGCAGGCGGCCGCCGCCCGGCTGAGGGACTCGGGCCTCTTGAAGACTCAGGGGCTCATCGGAGGGAAATGGGCCGACGCTTATGATGGGAAGACCGTTCAGGTCCATTCTGTTCTTCCTCTTCTCATCTTCCTTGTTTTTGATTTTCTTTGCCTGATCTCCTCTCCCTCAAAGATTGGATTTTTTTTTTTTATTTTCTTTAGTCTTTCCTCTTTACTGGCACATTTTTGTTCTTTGGGCAGATTACAAAATCCTACCTTGAATTATACACTGTATTTCATATTGGTCCATTTAACTATTTTTTTGAACAATTTGATCCCTGAACTATGCTCCATCTGCATTTAGCGGCTTTAGCCCCCTATGTCAACTTTTATTCCGAAAATACCCTTCTCCTAATAAGCATACGTAAGATATCCAAAAAATAATTTTGATTCTTGTTGGAAATTGATAAGGGTATTTTCGGGATAAAAAGTTGACAGTGACCAAAAATCTTGGAAATATTGTAGATATATGGCAAAGAATAAAGATGGTCCTGGCTATTGATATCAGAGAAACCAGGGAAATGTAACAAAACATTAAACTGAGCAAAAGGAAAACTATTGATATTAGATAAACTAGCACCAACTGACATCTAATCAACTCGAGAGGAGACAAATTATGTCAACCAATCAACATTCATGTGAGCTCGGTCTGTACGGCCCAAAAATCCTGGAAATATTCGTAGATCATCTATTTGACCAAGAATAAAAGATGGCTCTAAATATTGATATCAGATAGACCCGATGAACGTAACAAAACAGTGACATGAGAGTTCTGAACTGCAGTGAATTTCTTCTTAGCAAGCTTCACTTCTTCAAGCCCACACAGATCCACTGCATGTTTGGAAATTAACTCCTTCACCTTCTTTTTTTCTCCCTAGTTTGTTCTAAGGTTTGACGGTTTGAGGTTAGGTTCAAACGAGCGGAGAGATCTGCTTCGACCATCTTGGCTCGGGTTAGGCCGGTTCTATCATTTTGTAAAAAAACATTAAAAATAAGAAAATCTGAAATTTACATTGAACTCGGGTCTTGCTCGATTTGGGTTTAATTCGACCAATTTGGGTCTAACCGAGGTCTGATTCAGCCAAATTGGGTCTGATTCAACCTATTTAGGATCTGATTCAGTCGATTTGGTAGAATCAGATCCCAAACAGGGCATATTGTTGATTTGGGGAATTGTTTCGGTTCATATCGGCCAAAATCCGCGCCGCTTGGGTTTGGGTTTGGGTTTGGGTTTGGGGAAGGGGGCGGGGGGGGAGGGGAAGGTCTATTCAATCCCCTTCTATTCCATCAGACTGTAGTCATTTAAACTTGGGATTGGAGCAGATTTATCAATTGAACTAGGCCATATCAGAATTCTTGGTAGATCTACGAAAAGGACGAATTTGATAAGGAGGCTTGTTCCGTGTTTTTCTTGGAATAAACTTGTCTTTAGCCCATGTACAACTGAAGGTCAATTGAATTTTCTATGGATGGATAAAATACGCACCAATAAAGAAGTGTGACATGTAGCACTCTCATATGCCGACACCAATTGGTGGATTCCATAATTCATCTTTCAATTTACCCAGACATGGATCCTGACTCGAAAAGGTCTTTACTGAGTAGAATTGTATACGCCGAATTCCTGATGTCTGTGGTTGAGCAATCAGGAGAGGAAGTACATAAGGAGAACGATTCACATGAATTAAGTAAATCAGATAACCGACAAAAGCTGGCACCAGTTGTCGGGGGGGGGGGGGGGGGACTTCTCCAAACCTCGATTCCCTCTGGTTGATGACGTCACCCGTCGGAGGAAGGTTGCGGATGATGACTCTGACTCTTTTTCTCCGATGGAGTTGGTTGAGCTACTTTGGCGTGGTTACAAGATAGTACCAGGCCAAAGATAGACAACTTTCAATTGAACAAGACCCTTTGATACCTAAGTCAAACGAGAAACAAGGGATAACGAAGACATGAAGCAAAGGGAGGAGCAAGCAGCGAGAGGACTCATAGGATGCAAACTCTTGAACAGGGCCCTAAATTAGCATTTATAGAAGCTTGGATATTGGATGGATTGACACGTGTCCGACCACTTGCAGTTAGGTTCAGTGTGGGATTGGTGCAGACAACCACCGCTTGGCCAGGTCTGCGACGTTGTACCACAGAGGTGTTAGGTCACTACTGAGAATCTCCACATGTCGATGCGTGATTGGTGCAGGTCGGCGCTGACACCCCACAAATCTTGGTTGGGGTAGTGGAGCACGTTGCCCTCCCCTTTCCATGTGGCTCTGCGGACGATCACCTGACACCTGATTTGTGCTAAAAGACAACAGACCCTCGGAGGTCATCCCTGGTCCCTAGGACACTCAATGAAAATGAGCGTGGTGAGCCGTGAGTGTCATTAGATCGCCTAATGGTTCCCTAACGTAGTTATCGTCTGAACTCATTTTGTGTTGGTTGATTCCTGATGGCGCTACCAGGTCGTCCAATGATTAAGACATGCAGGTCATCATCAGTCTTTCTGACGTGACTGACAATGTTACTATGTCGTCCAGTGCCTATGTCCTACATGATCGTCATCAGTTTTAACAGCCGACCTCAGTGATGACGTTGTTACTGATGTCCCACTTGATGCACCAGGCCGCCCACGGGCTAGACCTGCATGATCGTCATATGGGGATGTATTGTGTGTACCCTGGCAACTGACCTCCTACTTGACGTCATTGCGATGTCTTTCCTGACACTACCAACCGCCTACAGGCTGGACCTGCCTGATCGCTTGTGGTGATGCATTGTGTGCACCTTGACTGCCGACCTCCTAACTGGTGTTTCACATGACGCCACGAGCTGGACATTTGTTATCGTCTTCTGGTGATGCATTATGTGCACCATTACAGCCGACCTCCTAGTGGACGTCATTGTCGACGTCTCACCTGATGTCACCAGGTCGTCCATGGTGGACCTGCGTGAACTCCTTAAGATTGCACATTTTAGTGACTTACCTCAAGGGGTCGGACAACCTCAAGGGGTTGGACACCCTGTATTCCTTAGCCACCAACCTCTTGATGACGTCAGCAGGCCGCCGAATGGCAAGGCCTGGGAGATTGTCACCAAGATTATACAAGCCTTGGCTAATTTCTTCATTTCAGCTCTCTTGCACCGTTTTGCATTCACCTCTGACTTGCCACGTGTCGAGTATTAATGCAGCCATGTGTCAAATATTCGTGTTGCCATGTGGACGACGAACGAGTGACATTTGTACACCCACACTAGTCATCGGGGAGAACCTAAAAGATACATCTACTAGCTGGCCAATCCTGTCTGATTAGTCGGAGAAGAAATCAAGAAATCTCAGTGACACTTTTCGGACAACACGTATTTGAAGAGAACACTCACTTTCCACAATCACAAATAACCTGGATGTGGGAGCAGTTATTGATGTAACATAACTTTCACACGGAGGTTACACCATGTATGCCATAAAATTGGAATGCCACGAGGAGACATAAAACATTCCCGATAAAGGACGAACAAAAATCTCTTGTAGGCATTGTGACCCCACGCACAATTATTCCGATGATCATGGGAGATCGTGACGGGATACCCGGTGTGGGGGAAGCGTAACGGATCTACGCGCGGGTACTCCGGTGATCATAGGAGATCGTAGGCGGCCCACCAGTTGTGGTGGGAGTGTAATGGCACGTAGTCCCTGGATAGCTCACAATATAATGACTCGAAAGCCTTATGAACATGTTTACTGCCCAAGAATCAAAAGTTTTGGTTCTTTTTTTTCTCCTATTAGGGATACTAATATGCCTTGAGCGTCGGAGTGCCTTAATACTCATAGACTCCAATGAGATTCCTCCATATCCTCCTCGTCGGTTTCATTAAGGATCCATATTAAATTTGTCCCAGTGTCTAATTTGGAAGAGAAATTTTCTCAAAGGTCCTTCTGTCCCCTTTCCAACTATCGGACGCACTAAACTCTCCTTCAATTTCCATCACACCTCGATGAAGTCATCAACACTTCTCTTGCCACCACCCCTGATACCAAGATTCTTTCATCTCCAGACCATACAAACAATTTTCCTTTTGAGTGGGTAAGACTTCAGCATGTCCGACTAGCCCGAAACTACCACAGATAGGTAGTTTTAAATAGTAGACGATCTTTTGGACATACATATTACAATCATCATATCAGATACTTACCTTGCCTTGCAAGATTTCTCCAACTACATATGCTCCACAACAAGCATAAGAAATGATTGATTTCTTTGCTGTCGCCTGTCGGCTTGTTTATAAACAATGGCTTCCTGATAAGACTCAATATACGACTAAGGAATGCCATTGACCACCAATGTATAGGGAGGTTCAGAAACTATAGTTATAGATCGAGCGTGTCATGATCTAAATTCCTATTCCACTTCCTTATTACAACCAACCTGCCATCGACCATCCAAAGCCTACCTTCAAGATCCGCTGAACACTCCCCGAGATTTTTGAATTTGAAGTAAAAGAACCATTATCCCTTTAGAATATATTTATAGAGCCCTTCAGCTTCTACGTCTGTGTTGCATACCCTTTAGGTATACGATAAATGTCTCTTCACGAGCACATACCAGGCGATAATATTAGCCCATTCTTCTAAATGTCCTCTTTCCCCTACATGGCAGTTGCCTGTCCCTAGGGCTGGTAATTTTGGACCCGACACGGCAGACCCGACACGAAGTTAGCGGATCTGGGTCAGGGTTAAACGGGTTCGGGTCGTAAATGGGTCGACACAATAGACCCGTTTAATAAACGGGTCGGGTCCGGGTTTAGGGTCTGTACACGGTAGACCCAAGAAGACTCGTTTAAAATTCAACGGGTCGTGTCTACCCGCAATTCGATATTGTAATATATAGTATCAGCGGCTCTATTGGGTTAGTTCGGGTCGAGTCGGATTGGGTCGGATCGGGTCAATTGAATAGACCCGTTGTGGTAAACGGGTCTGACATGTCTTATCGGGTCTATCCATTTATAAGCGGGTCAGGTACGGGTTTAGGATCTAGACACGATTAGTTAAACGGGTCGGGTCCGGGTCTAGGGGTTTTGGACACGACTCGAAACTAGACATGACACGAACCCGACCCGACTCGACACGACCCATTGCCACCCCTACCTGTCCCCCAATATTAACCGAGGGGTGCTGGAGGAACCATTGTTTGGAGCGGGGGTAGCTAGGTGAGCATGGACAACTGACGGTCCCCGAGGCTGCCATTGCCTGGGGATCAGTGACGCTCGCATGGGTTGCATGGACCACCTTTGCCCTTGGGGGTTGCCATCGTCATCTCCTAACTGGGCTCGCCATCTCATGCCCTAATTTTTGTTCATTATTTTTTTTCCACTTTTTCTAAGTTATAGGGTTCTTTTTATTCCTTCCTTATTTTGCTATATTTTGATTTGCCTTTTTTTATTTTAATAGTTTGTAACATATTTGTCTGAACTGGCTGAGTGGTTCATTTTTTGCTCGGTCTGATGCCGAACATGAATACTTAAACCTTGACAATTTCTAGGATGAAGGACATATAAATGAGTGATGCCATAACCATAACCACCAAGCCTTGTTCCCTCTATTCGGTGTCGACTTTATAAATACTTCATCAATTCATTTCTATTAGGGGCTATCTTTGTTGGCCATCACGCTTTCTAACTTTGCTTATTCTTATTTTAGGTCTCCCCCCTCCTCTTTGTTGATCCCTCCAAGTAGTTTGAGACCCTCTCCTTACCAGGACTGCCTCTGCTTTTTATTGTGATGGTCATATTATCTTACCGACTATTGATAACACGAAAAAAGTTGTTGCGAACATGCTTTTCCGTGTAATTATGGTTTTAGGTTGTTTGTTAATCGCTAAAATTGATTCCTCAGGATGCACCTTTCCTTGAAAATGTGGAAAAGGGCATTCGAGGAAAAACCTCCAATGCACTTCTCCTCAAAACTAACATCGGCGGTCCGCTTTAGCCTAAACCACTACCGAGGTATATAAAATATTAAAGAAAGAACGATTTAGAGAGACTATTGGAGAGAGAATATGTATTATAGAGAGACTATTGTGGAGAGAATAGTACAGAGAACATATTATAGAAAATATTGTAGAGAGAATAGTACAAAGAACATAGTATAGAAAATATTGTAGAGAGAATGTGTTGTAGAGAGAATATACATTGTAGAGATAAAATGTGGTAGAAAAAAATATGGTTTAGAGAATGTTGTAAAGCGAAATGTCGTTGAGAGTAATATAAGAGAATGTATGTTGTGTTGAGAGAATACCATAAAGAGTATATTTTGGATAAAGAAGAATTTATTATAGAGAGAGGGAATGTTCTAGAAGGTTTTATAAAGCGAGAATATTGTTGAGATTGGTTTGACTTAACCATATTTCCACGAATATCTGTTTCCACGTTATCAAACAATGGATGGACAACTCTTCCACGAGGCAAACAAGTTACCAAACAAAAATCAGAATGGTTGTTTCCAATGTTAAGCTGTATAATGCAATTTGTATGATCCTATTTCCAATCACATAAGATTGTGTGATTACAAAATCAATTGTATTTTTTAAAACCTAGTATAAAAATAATAAAATATTAAAAAATTGTTAAGCCAAATAAAAATTCTTATGTAATTGCTAACTTACTTATGTAAAAAGATAACACACAATTTTTTTTAGTTAGTTGGCTAAAAGTGATGCACCCATACAATATCTAGTAAGGAGTGGAAACAAATAAACAATGAAATACAATATGAAAATTATTAAGAAATAAAATTAATTCAAATATAACTATACAAATACAAGAGAAAAATAATAAAACTACATATTCAGATATATTTCCGTAATCATCTTAGTCCTCTTCTTTTATGTAGGCTTCAACTTCTGTCTCCTTATCAGTCATCATCGGTCTTGACAAGCATCATGCTCATGTTTGTGTTGCCATCCCTGTCACATCTTCCTCTATCTCTGAAATATTGAAATCCCAATATTGCTTTATTCCTTCTACTGACACTTGATTGTTGTTGATACCATGATCGCCATTGGCACTGTTGGTACCTTTTGATAGGCAGTGTCTTCGTCTTGACTAGGTCGTCTTTGCTTCTCCATCAAAAGCTGCTTGCTCCACTTGCGTGCAATTCAAGTCATGCTCGTGGAAGACCGATTCGCTCGTCTCGATAACCCACCGGTGATCTTCCTCAAGCTTCTTGAGTTGGATAAGATTGTAGAATCCCCTCTTCGCCCGTCTGCCCAAGAATTGCTCACACAACTTCTAGTTGTACTACATGAATACTAGGTTGTTGACTTTATTCTGCTCCACATGATTCCGGTTCAAGCTGTAAAGTCAAAATTTTTGAGTTAGAAACTTAGAATACATTCAAATTCAATTATCAAACTGAAATTGCTAGATTGGTTAATGGATCTTACCATCTCGAATTACATTCACAAATTGAAGCAGTGCATGTATGCCAAGAATCTACATGGTTAATTTCTTCAAGCTTGTTGATGCGGGATGGGTGAAGGGGATCCCCCCAAAATAAAAGGATCTTGCTTTAGATAAAGGATGGAGATTTAGGAAATTGCAGATTTTCAAGGCAGCAAAGAGGTATTTTGGTCTTTTCACTAGGTTCAGATTTTCCAGATCAGGTTGAAACTTGGTGTAAAGTTAGGTCTAGGTATAGGGAGGTAGGGTAGAAGGTTGGTAGTGATCCATTCATTAAAGCGGAGATATCAAAGTATTACGAGATTTGGACTGCAGGATCCATATTTGGTTTTCAGCAGGGTTTGGAGTTTTGGCCGAAACCGATCCATTTCGCCCGTTTCGGATCGGTTTCGATCGGAACCGGTCCTGGAACCCTCTTGTTTCGGGTTTTGGAACTCAACACTAAATAATTTTTCAAAACCATAAATTCAAGATTAAAAAAACAAAAGCAAGTATGATATTATGGCATAATATCATAATATCCATGATTTTAGTACAATCCAAACCATAAATTTAAGATTACCAACAATAGAATAACATTTATATTAGTTCTAGTATCTATACCCATCTAGCGGCGTGAGCTTCTTTTTTGCATTGCCTCGGGGCTTGACTGGGTGGTGGGGGCTTTCTAGCACCTAGGCGCTGCCTAGGCCGTTTTTTAGAACACTGATAACAAATACCCCATAGGACTAGTATTGCTAATGTTATATATATATATATATATATATATATATATATATATATATATATATATATATATATATATATATATATATATATATATATATAGATATATAGGAATGCTTAGGTGCGGTCTGCAGCCGTCCGATGCACCGACCGCGTGCATCCGATGCACGGAGTGGTGCATCGGACGGCTGCGGATCGCGGACCGCACGGACCGCAGACCGCACCTAAGAATTCCCATATATATATATATATATATATATATATATATATATATATATATATATATATATATAGAGAGAGAGAGAGAGAGAGAGAGAGAGAGAGAGAGAGAGAGAGAGAGAGAGAGAGAGAGAGAGAGAGAGATTATTGCTTTTATTGTGCCACGAAGTGGAGATCCCATGCATTTGATTTGCTTGAACAATGAAAATTGATGGATTCAAATTCCTTTGAACAAAGTACCTAATGGTCATAAGGCAAAGCCATGTTGAGTGAGCTGATGCTATATTTATTGGATATCTTGTGTTATTCTTCTTAATACCATAATTTTTTGGGATGAAGCTTTGTTCAGAAGTTTGATTGCTGGAGGAGCATACCATAAGAAGAATTGATGTTAGTAGATTCAACAAGAACTGGTAGTTCAAAAAGATGGTTGCTTCTTCTGCTGTTCATATAAGAGTTCTAGGGAGCAGCTTCCAATCCCAGTAATTAGACATTGCAAGATAACATTGAGGGGTCTATGTTTACTGTTTGTATCTAGTTGGTGTGGTTTTTCATTATTTTCATTGTTCTGATCCTTTGGCCATAAGTGTGCATCAGACTGTGCTGTATGATGGCTGACTCTGATGGACTTTTACATGCCATTTATGGTGGACAGTCCTGTCAATTGGATAACAACTGCTACTGCTGAATTGATATTTGAGCTGTCATTTTCCCTTTTAACTCAATTGAAGACTGCTTACCGTGTGAGGTGCAGACTGTACTGATTGCTTTGCATCCCTTGTCATTATAGCTTTCTGCAATTCTTCAATGATGAAATCACGGTACTGAATCCTGATTTGCTGATGTTGTTAGTGTGGGAGCGCTGAACTGTTGAGGTTTCATCTTTCTTTTTCTGGTGTTCTGGATTGCCACTTTCTCAGTCATATTGAACCATTTGGTTTCTTTTTCCTATTTGCTTCTTTTTTTGTATTCTTTTTGACAATAAATATGGATACAGAAATGGAACAAGTTTGCAGTATTGACCCATACTAATTTTTTTCTATTTTGTTGTGGCAGGTGCAAAACCCAGCCACTGGTGATGTTATAGCAAGTGTTCCATGCATGGGCAGGAGGGAAACCGCTGATGCAATATTGTCAGCATACAATACATTCACTTGTATGATACTGAAATCAATAGTTGTTACTAAGTTTCCTACTTTCCTCTGAAGTGTTCAATTTGTCTCATATGTGTATGACTTGTCCATATTTTCCTATTAATAAACAGCGTTACCAGTATGACATGTACCAACATGTTCATAGAAGTGCAAACCAGTCTGGTTGAGCTGGGTATAGGTGATCTTACGCTCATCTGGTCTAGACCATCTAGTTAACACCTTAGCGTTAGTTTGATCTGTTCCGACTTATTATACATTCAATTGTTCTGAAATCTGAATGCACATGCACAACCTCAAATTGTTCGAACGAAAATAATTTGACACCACCTCAGAAAACCATAAATATTAAAAATATAAAAAGATTAGGATAACGAAACTAACTAAACTGACTCATAATGACAACTTGACTCCTAAAACCACTATTTTAAAACTCAGTAAAACTCAACCAAGTTGGACCGAGTTGAGTCGACTCGGCAAGATTTCGAGTCGAGTTATTGGGCCGAGTCGGACCGAGTTTACTAAACTCGGCTGGATTTCGAGTCGAATCCGAGTTTTTGAACACTGCCTAAAACCCAGTAACTTGGCTATACAAAACCAGGACCCAGACAACTAAATACTTGACCTCAATTGATCCATGATGCTCCTGCATCAGGAAACAAGTACTGCACTTTTTACAAGACACAGTGACAACTATAGAGGATATAGTGAGCACTGTGGAAAAAAGTGTTGCCGTACTTGGCATGTATGAAGCATTAGCCTGTATTCAAGAAAGGCATGAAAATTCTTTTAAGGACAGTCTCTCCTTACTCCTTAGTATGAAGAATAGGATGATGAATACCCTAGCAAAGGACAAACAACTTTGTTGGAGCTTGGAAGAGGAGCACTACTTTGGCATGGCTTCATTTGGGAAGGAGAACTACTAAGTAAGGGGAGCCCTTGTTATGAGTCTGATGAGGAGATTTTTGTGGGGTCCAACCTCATGATTAGGGGCCTCATCACCACCATGGGTCTTTCTCACGGAAATAGGATTCTATGGATTTTCCTCTCCCCCTCTCTCTCCTTTACATGGGCCCTATTGAGACTAGAAACTAGGCCATGGAAAGGAGAGCACTACATCTGCATTTCTTTTTCCTTTATTTGCTGAAATTGAAGTATGTATTAGGAGAGACAGACATATGGGATTAGTAGACATACCACAGTTGTATTGGTTTTTCTTTTCTATATGAGGAGTCGTCCCCCCTACAATGTAATCGATCTTGTTTTAATTAAATATCCAGCAAGTGTTGTTATGACTTTCGGAGAGCCGTATGGCCTTCATTGTCTCTTTCCCCTCTTTTCTCGCTTGTTGTTTGGCGCATGGAAGTACCTCATAAACTGGTACTTTCCTTTGCAATAATTTGTATCAAAGTGTCATGTTCTTCGCATTCTAATATAGTGAAGGTCCTAACACCGGTACATGAAGAAGAGTGCGGATGTCGATGTTTGATGCAAGGAATCACATGAACCAAATACAACGCAAGGAGACGTACCAGTTGTGAAATCATATCAGTCAACTTCTGCATGCTGGAGATCGGAATTTTCAAATTTCAATCTCAGGTAGACTAACTCTGACGAGAAATCCAAAAATTTGAGTTGTGGCGAAAGCACGTAACGTCACATGTATGACCTCATATAGATTTGACCCTCGAATTCACCAGAAGGGAATTCATAGGAAGATGGATGAGCGTTCTCCGTAAATAACTTTCAAAAGGGAAGTCTCCAAGTTGTACTTGGAGACCTCTTCCCCTCTTGAACAAAAAATTTGAGAAGATATATGGGGGAATCTGAGAAAGCTACCTCACTTTATATTTAATCTACAAGCAACATTCGAGGTAGATTCCATGGAGGAGTGCAAGCCTGTGGAAGAAGCCGATGATGCGCCAAAGGAAGGACTTTGGTAGACTCTAATGTGAAGTCCGTGATAAACATCATGAATATGTACTAGCCTTATGACGACCCAACAACATCTGCCTAGTTGAAGATTTCAATCTGTATCATGCAAAAGAAGCATGTCTTTATTTTTCCTGCAAGGTTGGAGTACAAGTGGCCCGATAGTGTTGGTATTCACCATCAACGGAGTCAAGATTTTTTTATCCTCATCTTCTCGAGCAAAGTCAAGAAACTTCCCACCCAAGAAATTTAATGCAGATCCATCTCTGGGTCTATCAAAGTGAGTACAAAAAGGGCATTTAAGTGCCAAGTCTGAGCTCATTTTGCCAAATTTTGTGTCACCTTAGCGGTTTTTGTGAGTCAATTTCATAGTTCGGTTGAATCGATTTAGTGAGTTAGTTTATTAGGAATAAAGTTTTTTATTTCCTTTGATTTTTCATGATTTCTCTCTCCATATTTTTTTGTAGTTTAATGTATAGATCATGTTTTGGGTGCAAGTAGTTGGTGCAAGTTGATTTTGGAGGAATCCTACTATTTTGGGATAAGGAAGGTTTCTTTTGTATGAATATAGAAGGTAATTGAGTTAATAGCAGATTAGTTGCCTCTTAGGGGGCAAAGCAAAGTATGTAATAACTGTATAAGGCACTTACACAAAATTGAGTACATGGGCCCCTCACGAAAAAACAAGAAAAAAGATTTCATTGACTCCTCATGTGAAGGCTTAAGCCCTACCATTCTCTTTCCTTCTGGTGAAAAAAGGAAAAAATAAAAAGAGGGCGTGGCTTGCGTGGGTTCCTCTTTCTCACGAAAACAGGAAGGAAAAAAGAAAAGGAGGTGTGTGTCCTTTCTCTGAACCCCCCCCCCCCCCCCCCCCCCCCACCCCCCCCAACACACACACACACACACAACAATACCCCTACCCACCACCATCCACCCCTCATCCCATCTCCCTCTTTTACACTGGTTCATTGTGACCAAAACTAGGCAACAAAAAAGGCGAGTCCTCCTATTCTTTTTTTTATTTACTGAAATTAAAGTATGTATTAGGAGAACTAAACACATGGGAGTATGAAACAAATCAAAGTTATTTCAGTTTTATTTTCTATATAAGGATTAGTTCTCACCATGATGTAATCAAATAAGTTTTGATTAAAAGTTTATCAAATGCTGTTTTTGCTTTTGAAGAGGCTTTTGGCGTTTGTGCTCCCTTTCCCCTCTCTTCTCGCTTGTTGATTGGCGCACTGAAGTACCACATTAATTGGAGCTTCCACTGCATTAGGCTTCTTACTCAAACAGTTGAGTTCAGGGGGATTCTGATGCTTGGTCAAGTTTCAATAGTGAACAGTAAAAATATCTCATAAAATATTCACCATTAGATGTTTTGATTGTTATGACATGGAAGAAGTTCGTGATATGTTGCAGTCTTGCAGAACTGTTGGCCTTATTATAATGGGCAAAATAACTATTTAGCTTAATGAACTCAGTAGGTTATTTGCAAGTGAGATGACTCAATGTTATGGAATGACAAATTTAAAGTGTGTGTATGTCATCGTCTATTCTGTCATCAAGAATTTCTCACTTGGCATTAGCTGAAGAGTTTCTTAATGACGTCTTTAGTTCATGGATAAGACGGCTTGTTCATCCTATTTGGAATTGTTACTAAATATTCAACTTTTTACACTTGTTATTTTAGACCGTAGACACATTAGTTTTCTTTTTTATCCTTAACTTTTTTGGTTCCTAGGATGCATTGGACTTCGAATTAATTTATTATCTTGTTTTTCTTTTCTTTTCTTTTGGCAGCTTGGAGCAAACTCCCGGCAACAGAAAGGAGCAAGTGTTTAAGGAAATGGTATGTGCATATAATTCCGGGTCTTTCCATAAACTGTTTCCTCTGTCATTAGAAAAATATGCTTGCAATAATATTTTATGGTTTATTAGTGAAAATTTTTGTCCACACTTTGTAGCTGTGCCCATATCTGGAGGTTATGTTATCACCTGGGAGTTATGTTTTTATATTTTAATTATCAATATTACAGTTTTATCGCCCACTCCTAATTGTCACATTGATATCATTCAACTAATACTACTTCACATTGGTTCAACTACTACTACTTCATAGAGCCTCGTATCATAATTGGAATGTATTGTTGTTAAGCTTTTCGCTAAGAATATGGTGAGTTTGTACTTAATATTTTTTATTAGGCTCCTACTTTTGTCTCTTATATTGTGCTGATGACTGCTTCTCAGCCTTTTTCCAGTCCTCACACTTTCATATTTGTCTTGTAGCTATACATGTATTGGAAATGGCCTACCCATTATAAGAGAGCCTTCAAAAATTGGCCAAACACACATTTTATATGTCTCTTAGATATACATATATTGGAAATGCCCCACCTAGGAAGTACGGATATGGACACGGATACAGACACAATTACAGGACATGACAAATCTTGAAAAACTAGGATACGAGTACGACAAGGATATGGCGATTTTGTTATATATATATCAATATATATATATATATATATATATATAATATACAATAAAAATATGATTAGTTTTTATATTCATTTCAAAACGTCTATATGTCCAATAAGAAAAAAATCAGTAGAAAGAAATCAATCCAACAATAAGAAATCTAGCAGAGGAAAGAAGAAAAATTAAAGATCGAGATGAGAAAGAAAGAGGGGAAGAACTGACTGCATGCTTGATGGAGGTGACGATTGCATTAGACCACACCGACTGCGGGTGGAGGCGGTGACTTTGTTGGAAGGCATCGACGGTGGAAGCTGTGTACAACGGCACCGACGACAGACGGACATAGGGCTTCTTTGCTCGTAGTCGGGTGGCTTTGAAGATCTTGGGGACTGGACAATGGGTGTTGAGGGCTTGAGGCGACTGCGTCGGATGGGGACTTCGTCGGAAAGCACTGGTGGCAGAGAGTGTGGCTGATGACAACGACTACAGGGGCCTAGGGCTTCCTCGCTAGCGGTCACGTGGAGGTCTATGGGATGGGTGGAGGGTGTATGAATTGAGAATCACGCTTTTAATATATCCGGTTCTGTCATACCCCGACCTGATGTGAATAAAAACTGACGCGATATGTATCATGAACGTATCCACGTGTATTCAGGACTTATCTAGACTATTTTTATCGATTTATTGAAGTGGATACTTATTTACGTATTCAATATGTATCACGGTGTATCCGGCACGTATCTATTTTAGATACATATCAGATATGAATACGTGAGGGCCTATGGAGTATCCGTGCTTCCTAGTGCCCTACCCATTATAAGAGAGCCTTCGATTTGGCCAAAAAAATAACTATGTGCCTTGACACACTTTATTACCGATGTTATGTTAAGATGAACCTTAGTTGCAAGCATTGTAGTAAAATTGGAGTTTATAATTAATTCGCCAAGGACAAGATAGAAATTCAAGAAAACTAAAATTAATGTGATAGTTAATAATACTAGAAGCACTTTGAGGAATTGGTATGGGTAACATTTGGCAAAATCAGAAATGACTTGTAGAGTATCGTGAAAACATTAAAAAAACATAGATTTTTTTCATACAAAATGCTATGTATCTAGCCAAGATGAAAATGGAAAAGAATATCAAAGAGAAACAATCGATAAAAGCTGGAGAACTTTTCAATTAGTAGATTTTTGCCAATAAAATGGACATTGCAAACATAAGCTACACATGGCTTATATAGGTTACACAGTCTAGTCATGTTAGGAATGGCATTGGCCCATTGGGTCATCAAGATGTAGGCTATACATGCTGCCCATAGGCTTCAGAAACTACCAAACTAACTACAAAATATCTGATACAGGAACACAAGCCTATAGGGATAAGCTTAAGGGACCCACCATACAGGCTACACTACCTTATGAAGTTTTAAAGTGCCAATGCGTAGCTCTAATTTAGATTGCACAAATCCATTTTATCCAAATTATATAACTCCAAAAATTTCAGGGCACTAATGTGATGCATTCAATTTAGATTACACTATCCAATGCATTCAAATTTGAGAAGTCAGAAAATTTCCTAGCACTAATAAGATGGGTGGAATCTGGATTACACAAATCCAAAGATATCAAACCATACAAGATCCAAAATTGGGTTTTATCCAATAACTATGATGTTTGAGGTCTCGATTGATGCTCCTAACCGAATTGGCCAAAATGGTTCGGATTTGGCTGGCCAGACCGAACCTGTACAGAACTGTCTATTTTCTTCCATTGTTTAGAATTAGATATGACTGGTCTATAAACATCTTTACCTATTATTTCTTGTGATTGATAATGTTTGCTTTATTTTTGAAATACCCAATAGACTGCTTCTTAAAAATGTCCATTAGCTGTTAGTTGATTTGGGAATTGTTCGTTTGTTTGTGATTGTCATATGACTCAAGTTTTTCTTCCTCATTTAATTATTTGTTATTGGTGTATTTATATCCATGTGGATGGAACTAGCAAGTTATGTAAGCATTGATAGACTCTCTTGCTATTTTATTAAGATAGTTTATGTTAGTCTGATATTGTATAAATCAATGTTGTTAAAACCGGACCAGACCGGCCGGTCCGGACCGGAAACCGGTCAACCGGCAGGCTGAACGGTCCGGCTGTACATCGGACCGCTCCAGGAACTTGAGTCGGGATCGAACCGCTAGACCGGGCGGTTTTAGGCAACAAACCGGGCGGCTGACAACTTGACTGAACCGGGCGGTTCATTAAGCCTATTAATAGGACCAAAACCCTCGCGATTCATCTCACCCCGACCCCGCACGACGTTTCGTTTCCCGTTCGTTCTCCCTGGCCACGCCTCCCATCGTTCAGATACGGATCCTGCCGGCGTATCTCATCAGCAGGCGAAGGGTTTACTTCAAGATCCTCTGCGATCGAATCGAGATCAAAGGTCCTGGGCTGATATTGCTAGAGGTCAAGGTTCAGGCTCCCATTCCTGCTCCGCTCCTCCTCCTCCACCGCCCCCTCTCCTTCCGCTCCCTCCTCGGCCGCAACCTCCGGTTCTTCCTCCTTCGAGCTCTTCTAGGGTTCCCTGCCCCTTTCAGAAGGGATCTTGCTTTCGCTGTGGTGAGAAGGGGCATCTGATCTCCTCCTGCCGGAACGCCATGGTGTGTTGGATCTGCAGAAGCATCGGTCACTCGTCCAACCGTTGCCCGTTGCGGGTGAGTCTGACTACCTCTGAGCACAACCAGCCAGCCTTCCACCCTCCTTCCCCCCCCAGATCCTTCCCGCACCCTTTTGTCACCATTTCCCCATCTGCGGAATCTAGAGAGGTGATACAAAAGATGGAGTCTTGCGCCCTGGTTATCGTCAAGCAGGGCTCTACCTCGGCTGCGGAGCTTTCGGCAGCCCTGAAGAGCCACTGGCAGTCGGATTGGGCCTTTCCTTCTTGGCAGCTGGGGTTCGCTGAATTTCTGGTGGAATTCCCAACGCCCTATGCGAGACACTCTATGTTGAGCAGAGTCTCTTCCTCGGTGGGCTCTCTGTCGCTGGAGTTTCGAGCTTGGTCGCCGTCTCACCGAGCCCGAGGAGCTTGCGCATTCTCGGTGGTCCGACTGTTCATATCCGGGGTTCCTTTGCACTGCTGGAACGAGTCGACGATGAGATCTGCGCTTGCGTCCTACGGAGAATTGGTGGCGATTGAGAACTCGATGGCTTCTTCGTGTAATCTTCAGGCCATGGTAGTCTCCTTCCGCTCGATCAACCCGTCGGCCATCCCAGCGGCCTTGTCCATTCGGGTTGGAGATTACTTCTTCGAGCTCACCATTCGGGTCTCTGACCCCTCTTCTCCGGGCTCCTCTTCCGCTTCGGTTCACCAGCCGGGAAGCTCGACTGACCAACTGGTACTTGCCAACGACCCAGCCCCGCCGGCGCAGCTGGACCCGGTTAGAGAGGGAGGTTCTACTTCAGTCAATCCGGCTAGAGGGGAAGGTATGGCTTTTTGTCGGGTTTCTCCCTGCCCTGTTGGCTCGGTTCCTCCATCCGGTGGGTCCCCTGCCGGGTCCCCGGATATCTGCTCCCCACGTATTATTTTGAGGGATTCTCCTCCTGCTTTTGTCCTTCCTGTTCAGCTCGGGGCTGGGGAGGCTCCTTCTGGCCCACCCCAGGCCCAGCCGACCATTTCTGATCCGGTGCTGGAATTGCCAAGACAGGTTTCCGAAGACTCCGAGCCTTGTCTAGAGGTCCCCCCAGAGGCGGAAGGCCAGGGGGGTCTGGGCGTTGACCCTTCCCCCCTCCACCCGGAAGCTCAGCCTCTTAGGACGTACGTGAGGAGGGCCCCCAGAGCAGAGGAGCACGTCATGGAGAGTCCGAGGTCCTTTTTGGCTTCACGAGTGGAGGAAGATTACCCGCTGTTTTTGAACCTGTTGGATCAAGATGCGATCCTCAATATAGCTCGGGAGTGCGGTTTTGCATTCGGGGAAGATGCCTTGGCCGCGAAGGAGTTTCTGACTTCGTCTCTTGCCCTAGAGAAGTCTCGAGTTTTGGCCGATGGCCATTAATGTAATTTATGAAGCTTTTCTCTTGGAATATTCGTGGTTTGGGGTCAGTGGATAAGAGGTTGGCTGTGGCATTATTTTGTCGTATGCATAGTCTGGATGTTATTTGCTTGCAGGAGACTAAGACTGCTGGTCCGAGTTCGGCATTTCTGCGGACTCTTACGGACGGCCTTAGTTTCACGTGGGAATCTTTAGACTCGACAAGAGCGTCAGGAGGAGTGCTTATCGGTTGGCGGAATGCAGTGTTGGAACTGACAGACAAACATGTTGGCACCTTTTCTCTTTCGGTGACCTTGAAGTGTAAGGCGAGCAGCGAGGTTAGGGAGATCACTTCTATCTATGGGCCGAATGATGTAAGCCTTCGTAATGGGTTTTGGCAGGAGTTGGTGGATTTCAGAGGTACCAAGATAGTCCCTTGGGTGCTTTGCGGCGACTTTAACGTGACGAGGTTTAGCCATGAGAGGTTGGGAGGGTTAGGTCACCCTGGTGCGATGGCTGACTTCTCCTCCTTCATTCGTGCTTTGGATCTTATTGACCTTCCTTTGCAAGGCCGGCTTTTTACGTGGACCAATAAGAGAGAGGTTCCTTCCATGGCTAGATTGGATAGGTTCCTGACCTCTCTTGAGTGGGATACGGTTTTTCCCAACTCGGCGCAGAGGAGCTTGCAGTCGCTAATTTCAGATCATGTACCGCTCCTGTTGGATTCGAGTACTGCTTGGCCTGCTACTCCCCGGCGCTTCCGTTTTGAGAGGATGTGGCTTGAGGATTCTACTTTTGCTCCATTGGTGACAAAATGGTGGTCTCAATTTCCTACGGATTTCAACTCGGCTCGGAACTTGGTGCGTAAGCTTCGAAGCCTCCGACAGAAGATTACAGGCTGGGAGCGATCTCGCTTCGGCTCAGTCAACCGCCGCAAGCAAGCCCTCCTGGAGTCTATTGAGAAGCTTGAATGTAAAGAGGAATCAGGATCACTTTCGGTGGAAGACCGTTCAGTTCTGGATTCAACTAAGGAGGACTTGCTGCAGTTGCTTCGTCTGGAGGAGATCATGTGGAAACAGCGTTCACGAGAGAAGTGGATCAAGCTGGGGGACCTGAACACGTCTTTCTTCCATAAGGTCGCCAATGGCCGGAAGATTAGGAATGACATCAAGCAGCTGATGGTAGGGGACCGCCAATTGGAAGGGACAGAAGCGGTTCTGCAGGGGGTTTCGTCTCATTTCAGAGCGTACTTCCAAGACCTCCCGTCGTCTTCGGCATCCTTATCTTGGGAGGACCTTCCTATCCAGAAGTTGCAGGCCCCGGAGGAGTTGGATAGTCCATTTTCGCAGGAGGAGATTAAGGTAGCAGTTCGGGGTATGAACGGCAATGGCGCTCCAGGCCCAGACGGATTCTCTATGCTCTTCTTCCAGACTTTCTGGGATTGTATCGCTCCAGACTTGACCAGATTCGTTGCAGACTTCTTTGCAGGCACGGCTTCCTTGGAGAGTCTGAACTACTCCAACCTCATCCTCATTCCGAAAAGACCAGACTCGGCTGCGGTGTCGGATTACAGACCGATCAGCCTTTCTAACTGTGTCTACAAAATTATTACTAAGCTTCTTTCGAATAGGTTATCGCCGGTTATGGATGACCTGATAAGTAAATCGCAGTCGGCTTTTATTAAGGGCAGGATGATTCTGGACAGCGTGGTTTCGGTGCAGGAGATCCTATATCATCTTAAGGAGTCTAGATCAGAAGGTTTGATTCTGAAGCTGGATTTCGAGAAGGCTTTTGACCGGCTCCACTGGGACTTCGTTCTCTCCACGTTGAGGGCTAAAGGCTTTTCTCAGACTTGGATTGGTTGGGTGTCTCGTTGCCTTAGCTCTTCTAAGTTAGCCTGCTCGGTTAATGGAGTTTCTGGAGGACACTTCCGTATGCGCAAGGGACTGAAGCAAGGCTGCCCGCTCTCCCCTTTTCTCTTCATCCTAGCGGTGGATGCTTTTGATGCCATTCTTCGCAGGGCGAACTCCCAGGACCTTTTCCGAGGGATCAGAGGTACCTCTTGGTGCATCCCTAACTTGCATTTTGCTGACGATACCATTCTTTTCTGTGAGGCAGAGCTTGCGCAGGTAGCGGTGCTGAAGATTATTCTTTATGCTCTGGAGTTCTGCTCTGGACTGCGGATCAACTTCTCCAAGAGTTCCCTATTCTACGTTGGGCCCCACAGAGAGAAGGGGGTTCTGGCGTCGGCTATCCTCAACTGCAAGTTAGACTCCTTCCCGTTGACGTATCTAGGCCTTCCTATTAGCAACAAGCAGCTGGGTAGAGCGGATTGGCGCAAAGTTATAGAGAAGATTGACAAGCGTCTTACTAATTGGGCAGGGAGGTTTCTCTTACTTGGGGGCCGGCTCACCCTTGTTAACTCCGTGTTGTCTTCTATTCCTTCCTATTACTTGGCGTTTTACTTTATCCCAGCTTGGGTTATCAGGAAGATAGACGGGATCCGAAGCTCTTTTCTTTGGAAGGGAGCAGATGGGAAGTTGGGGTCTTACCATTTGACTAACTGGGGCACAGCTTGCAAATCTCGAGACCAAGGGGGTTTGGGAGTTTTGAACCTCAGAGACTTTAATAGAGCGGTGTTAGGGAAATGGTGGTGGAGATTGCAGAATGATCAAGGGGATACCTGGTCATCCATTGTCAGGGATAGATATTTTAAACGCTTCTCCCCACTGCAGACCAGAAGTAGAGCGTCAGGGAAGTTATCGCAGTTTTGGAGAGGCGTCAAGAGTGTAGGTGCTCCCTTTCGCGCATGCATTCGGCTGATTCCAGGTAATGGTAAGAACATTAAGTTCTGGTTAGACCACTGGGTAGATGACATCAGCCTAGCTTCTTTGTTTGGTGATCTTTTTGAGTTGGCCTGGGACTCCAATGCTTCGGTGATCTCTCAGTCTGCGGTCTCCTTGGAGGGTCGGTTTTGGTCGGTGAAATTCAGGAGGTCGATTCCAGCAGATCTGCAAGGTCAACTGTCTGATCTTTACAGCATTCTTCACAATTTCTCTCTGGGTAGTGGCCGAGATTCCTCTAGATGGAAGCTTGAGTCGTCCGGGGTTTTCTCGGTGCGATCCTTCTACCGATTCTTGAACAATGGAGGTTTGGTCTGCCCTGTAGCTTCGCATCTATGGAAGACTCCAGCGCCCTTGAAGACAAGGATCTTTATGTGGTTGACCATTAAAGATAAGATTTTGACTCGGTGGAATCTTCGCAAGCGGAACAACCCCAACGTTACTGATACCTCCTGTCCCTTGTGTCACGCTCATAGGGAGGATGTGGATCATCTTTTTCTTAGATGTCGATTTTCCAGATCACTGTGGTCTATGTTGAAGAGTCGTCTGGGGATCAGAGGACACCCGGGTTCCATGCGGTCTTTGTGGACACTTTGGAGGAAGAGGAGGATTAAGAAGGGGCTTTATCAGGCTTGGGATCTCTTGGTCATTGGTCTTTGCTGGAGTATCTGGAGGGAGCGGAACGCCAGAGTATTTTCCCAGAAGGAGCTTCAGCCGGCATCGGTTTGGTTAAACTTTGTTTCCTTGGTCTCTAGCTGGTCTCCTGGGTTCTCGGTGAAGAACTCGGGGAAGATCACCCCTTTTCTTAGTCTTTTGTAACTCCATTTTGCTATTTTAATAAAGCTTGGGGTATGCTCAACCCCATCCTCTCCATCTCGGGGAGGAATTCTCAAAAAAAAAAAAAAAAATAACCTCTATTTCATATTTTTTCCATATTTTTTCTCTATTTAAAATAATTTTACAATTTTCTCAACGTAATTAAATAGTTTTAAATTTTAAATTATTCAGACTGGTGAACCGGACCGGACCGACTGGTTGAACCGGACCGGTACTCAAACCGGTTCACACTCCGGTTCGGCTCTGACAACATTGGTATAAATATTGTACCTTTTGAGTGAATGACAATAAGTTAGAGGATTCAATCTTCTTAAATACAGCTTAGTTATGCAAATAAATGTGATAAATGCCTAGTTGTATAAATAAGATTGGATTATAATTATTTCCTCCATGTAGTACACTGTTAATTTTTTTTTTTCATTTTACTCATTTAATTAGTTTTTTTTTTCAAATTAAATAATTGAAAAATTAATTAATGAGGTAGCAACATACATGAAGTATTTAACATAGTAGCACTTTGGCAGCTACATGTAGGAGTGGCAATGGAGTCCTAAAATCCGAAAAACCGACCCTAACCTGACCAAAACTTCGACTATATGCAAGGAATGAAATCTCGAGACATTCACGAAATTTCACAAAATATCTCGTTTTTTCGAGTACCAAAACAAAACATCGTACACAGATGTATGCCGAAATGCATCGAACATTTCTCGCTTTATACAGCTCTTCCAAAATACCTGCGAAGTTTTGCGAAATATTGCCGAAATATCTCGGTTTTTCGGGATTTTGATACGTAACCGAAACTTAAAATTTAATTCCTCGGGTATATGTATAGATTTTGTACCCAAAACAAGATTTGGGTAGGGTATGGGTATAGAAACTCTAACCGATCAACTTTCGGGTAAGGGTATGGGTACCTCAATTTCCATACTTGAAAACTGATTATGCCTTTAACTTGTGTATACTTGATAATGCAGTTGGACTCCAAACTCATGGCAATATACCCAAATCTAACTTAACTCATATCCTATCCAAATTCTATCCAAACTCATACCTACAAAAACCAATGTAATAGGAAATCATAAGAGGTTTTTAACATTGCATTGTAATACGTTCATTTTTTCCTCAAGCAATTGCATTTATGGTGGAGAAAAAAGAGAAAATTATACCCAAATCATACCCGAAATCCGAGCTAAAACCTGAAACTTGAATGGGTATGGACCCTCCTATACCCGAATTGATATGGTTCAGGTCTGGACTTTGGACCCTGCCATACCCAAATGTGTAAGGGTATGGATAGGGGTTGGGTCCGACCTGAACTCGACCCGTTGCCACCCCTAGCTATGTGGTAGGGCGGCGTCAAAAAGCACCCCATCATGGCAGTTGTCCTCTTATTTTGTTAGTGTCCGCAAAACTTTGCATTCCAAACCGAAGGTTTAAGCCTTGTATGGTAAATGCTAGGTACATCGAGATTACCATTGATGACAAGTCTAGACCTCCCAACAATTGCATTTATTTCCCAAGAATATCACTTTAAATCCAGTATCCTCAAAGCCGGGTTTAAGCCTTGTATCCCAATAATGAGTTTACCGACTTCACTACCATTACTAGAAAGAAATACCAACCGACGTGGCGGGGTCCTTTTCGGCATTGATCTCCCACATGGCTATCAAAGTGATACTAGGTTAAATACGATTTGTCAGCTGCTACGTTGTTGATTTTATTAATTATTATTTTTAAAAGATCCATTATTTATTTTTTCCCCATTTTATAATTTTCTAACTGTAATTTTTTTTATTTGCTTAATATTGTTTACTGAAATGATTGAATTGGAAACAACTGAAACAACCCAAGCATTTCGTTGTGGGCTCAATTTGAATGTGAACCTTGATCTCAAACCTCGATAATTACTCCGATACATTTTGGTCCAAAACTAACCCATAAGTCTTAAATGTTAAACTCATTACCTAAATCAAATATAGAGAACTAATTAGAGATTAGTTCAAGTGAGACCTTACTCCTTAAGAATTCAGTAAAATTTTCCTTGACATATCCATTTTCTTAGTTAAGCATCTACATAATAGGACCCGATAACTTGTGGATAATAGGATTACAATAACTTGTATGCTTGCATAGTTGGGCGAGTATCAACATAGTTAATTCGGCTGATATCGAGTCGTAATGGCCGATACAACTAGGTTTTCTACTGTTCGGTATGGAGTCACTAACCGATACCGAGTCTTTGTCTGTATCGACTGAGCCCGGTACGTATTGGTTCACCTGAGTCAGACTAGTATAGGTCGATACAATCGATTCATATCGGCTAAGACCTACGATTTTTTTTGGGTTAATGTGTGAGAGGTCCCTGGCAACAGATCCATCGCATGATAGGGACACCAAATAGTTTCATTTTGCCTAAGGTCTCTGTCTTTCATGATAAACCCGAAATTACCCCTCCCCCTTTCTTCTCCCCTCTTTCTCGAGCAGCTCCGGTGGCGGTTGCAGCAAAGGCGGTGGGGGCAGCGGCCGACGGTGACGACAACGGTGAGCAGTTTCGGCGGCGGCTCCAGCAGAGGTGGCAGCGGCTGCAGGTTGTAGCAGAGGCGTCGGCGAGCAGCTCCGGTGGCGGCAAGCAGAGACGGCGGTGGCGATGGCAGCGGCGAGCAGCAGAGGAGACGGCGACGGCAAGGTGGTTTGGTTGAGGTCCCTAGGTCTAGGGTTCATACCATGGTTTGTAGATCTTAGGGTTTAGGTTTAGCTTTAGGTTTAGGTTCGGTGGCGACGTTTGGTTCGGTTCAGCAGCGGCGAGCACCGGCGGTTGTTCACTAGTTCAATGGCATACCAAAGGAAAATTTGAAATGCTGTGGAGGGCAATTTCGTCCACAACATTTCAAAGTCCTTAGTTTAAAAGCATCTCCTTAAAAGGAGTTATCACTAAGTCCCCCTTTTTTTTTTCTAATTTTTTTAGCAAAAGCCAAACCTGGTATCGGCCCGAAACGACTGATACTTCAACAACTTAGTCGAGTTGACTCAATTTGGTTGGGACCGAAACCACTACAAGTACCTGTTTTAAAACGTTGATCATGAGCAAGATCAATTTTGGAAATTAAATCAAGAAAGAGATCATTCGAGATATTAATAATGATCAATAATGAAGAATTTGGACGGACTAGATCTCGAAAAAACCTCATGGTAGCAAGCGATTTCGGTGGGCTGTTGCTACTGTCGGTCGAAATCCTGTCGAAAATGATGAAATGCATTGGTTTCGCGTGGGACTCAACTATTTCGTCCGAAATTCCAGTGGGTCCAACCCTTTTCGGCTGAAATCCATGAAATTCGACTGAAATATCGAAATCGTAACGGCTCGGTGTTTCGGACTCCCCTTTCGTTTTGGACCAGCCGAAACCGAAATATTTCTCCGAAATATCAGTATTTCGACCAAAATTTTAAACCATGCGTGGTTGTCACAAATACAATCCATCATCCTAGGACCGCACATCTACATGTGGGATCAGTCCCCTCACACGAGAATGTCTGGATCTGATACCATCTTGTAATACCTCGACCTTGCACGCAAGATAATGTCTGCGTTGCCCGAAGGCTCACGGTTTAAAATACATATTATGTGTTAAGGATGAGAAGTTGTATATATAGCCTATTTCCTCCCCAGGCATTGTGGGACTAAATCATGGACTAGGACACCTCATCTCACCTCACCGCACCTCTTCTATCTTGGTCTTCCATCTCAGTAGTCTTGGATCTTGGTTCTTGGATATTGGTCGTCACATTGAAAATCTTGATTGAAGGTTTACTAGTCAGTATACGAATAACTATAACCGACAGTTCTTATTCCAACTATTTGTTTTGCCTTTTCGAATCCTTAGATTTTCATTTTAATTTTGGTTTCCATCTTGCAGTAGTGTGAGCTATTACAAGTTTGAGGCGAAGTATTTTTCTTTCATCTGTAAATCAAATTCTGTTAGAATTTCAAAATAACAAAAGATGCAATGAGCCTGATTGTATTATTCACTAGGCTGTTGATCTTATCTTGACAGTCTTCTTTCTACTGCACCAACTTTCTATACATAGTGTTATTTTTTTTGTTTAGCTTCATCAAGACAAGTACAATTTGATTATCTATGTGACCTGCCTAATTCGAATGCATTTGAAGGTATGATCTGATTATTTCCCACAAGGAAGATCTTGCTCTACTCATAACATTGGAACAAGGGAAGCCTCTAAAAGAGGCCCTGGGTGAGGTATCTTATTATGTCTTTAGATGTATTTTTGAAGATGGTTAATGGCATCCTCAATGGATTCTATCAATAATCAGTTTCTACCATCTATTATGCCTTAACAGGTCACTTATGGTGCGAGCTTCATTGAATTTTTTGCTGAGGAGGCAAAACGCATATATGGTGATATAATTCCTCCTACACTTACTGATCGGCGATTGTTTGTATTGAAGCAGGCAAAAAATTCCTACCTGTATCCCTCTCTGATTTAATCTTTTCTTTGTTGGTCCTTGAAACTAAACAGTTCAGTTTCATTTTAAATCATGCTAATGGCTCATATTTTATTGAATTGAATGTGCAGTCATTTTGGAATTGCTACTTATTTAAACTAAAATCTTGCTTGTTGGTCTTTTGAAAGTCTTTTACAACTCACAATTCATTGAACTTTTAAGGCGTGTTGAAGTGCACTATCAAAGTACCATTAAAATTTTGTAATTTATTCATTTGTCAGTTTGCTTGTCAAAGTTGAATAAGGACTGCCATGTTAGTCTTCTTACATATTGAGAGAAATTGTATTATTTTTATGCCTTTTCGTTTTCTTAAGAAATTCCACAGATTTAGAAACATTGTGTGTGTGTGGCGGTGGTGGTTGTCGTGGGGGGGTTGGCTTTGATCCGACGAGTTTATTAGTAAGACAGAAGGCAACGAATGTTGGTCAACATGACCAACCTAAATCAAATAGATTGACAAATAGAAGGGAAGTCAGAATTTAAATTCCCTTAGAGTTAGACAAATAGCTTTAGCAGTTTTGATCCTCTCATAATAACTTGTGAGGGATGAATTTCTGCTAGAATATTCTCTTATTTTACCATGACCAATTATTCTATCAAAAGCAACTGTTAACATATACCAGAGCTTTTGTTTATTAGCCAGGATTCTTGTTATAGGCGAGCGTACAGATTTTCTACAAGCTGATTGTGTATTTTTGCTACCCACAAAGATCCAGGTGCCAGATCGGAGATCCGTTGGTTGCTACAGATTCGTCTTTTTGTTATCTCGTTTTATCTTTTTATTTTGTCTTAATCCAACTTGTGGATCTTAAGTTATGAACACTTTTATTTATGGTTAGCATAGGTGCGAAGGTTGTTCGCACCCGACTCGAGGCTGTTTGGCTTAAGTCGTTTTAATTGGTTTTTAATAAGATCCATTGGATCTAATTAAAAGCCGATGGATGATGAGGATCGCATGAAGGCCAAATATGCCTCGGAAAGAGCCCGACCCATGGCCCTTCTTTCCCTTTTCTATCTCCACCCGTACCGGGACGTCCCGTCCACGAGTCTCATGCGACCCCCCCGCCCCCCCCCCCCCCCCCCCCCCTCATTCAATGTGATCTCCTCTCTCTCTCTCAAGCTGCCGGCTTGTTCGAGAGACATTCTCTGATGCTTCTTCCTAGCTTCTTTATCTTTTCTTCTACCGTAAGCTTCTAACCCTTTGCGTCGACGTTCTTCTTCATCTTCGCGAGAGAGTGACACGAAGGTCTACTTCCCTCAGAGATTGTTCGTCTCGGCTTCTTCACCTTTTCTTCCAGATCACCCTCCCTCCTCCGCCACTTCGTCCGATGGTACCGGGATCGCGACGAGCATCCCCCGAGGTACATCGTGGATAGACGGTTTCCGGATCGCCCTCCCTCCTCCGTCACTTCTTCACCCTTTTTTCCATTGATTATTGGGTTATTATCGGATCTTTAGGTTTCATAGATTTATTATCATCATCGTGGCTTTTCTTTAGATCTATTATTTTGTTGAATCATAACCTTATTATTGTGCTATCATCTGTTTTTAATTGATGCGATTAAATTAAACAAGTCTTATTTATTTTCTTTTCATTATCATGTTTCCTTGTCCTACTCCCCTCCCCAGCCATATATCTATTGGCTTCAAAGCATCAACTCTTAGATGGATAAGGTTGTTACTTGTGATTATTTATAAGAACTTCTGTTGCCATGGTGCTAGCTTTAATTTACTTGCTTGATTGTCCTTGGTAATATGTGCTGTTCCTGCAACTTATCCTATTTTCATCTGTCGTATCCTTCATAAATTGCTTGATAATGCCTAATCAATAAACAACCTTGAACTTTATTCATTGAAAAGACATGGAGAAAATATATAGTTAGCAAGTTATGGATACTGCTTGCTGTGGTGTCTCTTGCAGCCTGTTGGAGTAGTTGGAGCGATTACACCATGGAACTTCCCATTGGCCATGATTGCCCGGAAGGTCTATAAGCAAGAATTTATTATCAAATAAGGATCTTCATATATTTGGCAGATAAGAATATGATTTCTTTCCGCGTATTTTTTCTCGACATCAATGCATGTGTTTTATGATTATCAGGTTGGCCCTGCGCTGGCTTGTGGCTGCACAGTGATTGTTAAACCATCAGAATATACCCCCTTGACTGCATTAGCTGCAGCTGAGCTCTCACTTCAAGCTGGAATACCTCCAGTAACTTCTCTTTCTCTCTCTACCGCTATCTCTCTCCGTCTCTGTGTGTGTGTGTGTTGATGTTTAATAACATAGTTGCTCAACGCAGTATTTGTCCTTAATTAAGTGTGGCTCAGAAGTTTCTCAATGCAGTATTTGTCCTTAATTCATACTCAGTGTTAATTTTTTTTTTTATTCTCAAGAAATTGTGATCTCCATTCATTGTAAATCATAATTTATGCGAATAAATCCCAGAATACAGCCCTTTACTGAATTTTAACTTGAATAGCTCCGCTTTTGCTTTCTGTTCCACCTCTTCTTTTCTTTTCTTTTTAGGGGTACTTATTCTTTTCTTGGTTGTATGCTTGGACTATTGAAGTTTCTGGATTGTATTTATGTCACCCTTGGTACTTGGTCATTCTTCTTAGATTCTTGAGTCAATATTCAATAAATGAAGTAATCTTTGAAATTTTTAGGAAATTTGGAATGGTTCTTCCATAAGGAATAAAGTATAAAATCTTATGATGAAAGGAAGAATCAAATTGTCCAGAGGAAAGTAATAGTTTCCTCATGTCTGGTTAGTCAGAGCTATTTTCTTCAATGATAGTGTTCAATCTGGCTTTGCCTAACCATCTTCCTATTCTGTAACTTCTATTACTTAACAAGTTGCCTTCTCGTCTAAGATTTCAATTCTGGCTTTATGTCTTACTGTTTTTGATGTACTTTATATTTTATTAAGATTGGTGAATTTGTAGCAAACTATTATGTGTAAAGTAAGTTGAAACTGTTTGTACAGTTGGTTTTTATTCTGTAGTGCTTCTTTTGTATCTTGATGTAGCAGCTTAACTGATTCCTAAAATTATCAGTTCCACAAATATTTGCTATCATAGCTGCAACTAACAAGCCTTATCCCTTCTATTTTGTCTCTGCAAGTGCTAATCGAAAATCAAACCCATTAAACTTCTCCCTTTGTATCATTGACTATTTGTGTCATTCATTCAGGGTGTGCTGAATGTTGTAATGGGCAATTCTGCTGAAATTGGTGATGCTCTACTTGAGAGCACACAGGTTTTCTCCCCATTATTTCAATTCCTATACCAATACTGTCTTTCTGCAAGATCTCTAGCAGATAACTATAATATAGTCTTGGGCTTTTAATTAGGTACGAAAGATCACGTTTACTGGTTCAACAGCTGTTGGTAAGAAGCTAATGGCAGGGTCTGCAAAAACTATTAAAAAGGTAAGTTCAGATATTTGTTATATGTTAACTTTGAGGCCTTGGTGGTGCATATATTACAAAAGCATGTGGTTTGATGATTGCATGAACACCGCTGCTGGATATGTTTCTTGGTTCGAAATACTTTATATAAGGACACTCGTAATATTTTTGCATGAATTTTCTTCAAATGTCTCATGTTCAAGAATGTATGTGTTACTGTTGCAGGGAGAGAGTACCACTGACCCTTGAGAGGGTTCCTTCCTATATATGGATAATTGGTATACAAAACTTCAATGTTATCCCATATGGGCATGATGGAGAGCACGCCACTAACCCTTGGGCTGCCTCCCTATGTAATGATATTTAATTAGAGTATTCTCCGATTAACCAACAATATAGATATGGGTATTCAGATTAAAATTCACCACTTTTCCAATTCATCATTGGTAATGATTTACTTTTATGATCTTTTAGTGTAGCCTTATACTGCTTGGATGTTTAAATACAAAATCCATTTGAAGCCTAGAGACTAACTGTTCTCTTGAGAGAAAATTACCTTATTCCAGTTGATGTAGGCAGAGAAACTGGGTTGGATCAATATACTAAAGAATCAAATGCTATTTTATCTCTCGTTTGGAACAACTATATGATATCAAAAAATAAAATAAAATAAATTGTTTTTGTAATAACTGAAGAAACGGTAAACTTTATATTTCGAACTGAATGTATGAATCTTCAACGTTCAAAATTTCGATTTTGACCAATATTTCGGCACTACATGATACGAAAATGTTTTGTGAAATTTTTTCGACAATGTGAAAATATTGTAGTTTCATAGAAATGCTGGAAATTTTGATTAAATAATGGAATTTTTCAACGGAACTCTAGACAATCATAATCAACATAGATACTCACTTTGAAACAGTCACCCTTCTATACTATTATCTGGTGGTGTGGAATTCCACATAGCATGTATTTCTATATATGTCGTGCAGATGCATAACGGTCTAAACATAGAAATAAGGGAAATACTGGTTAAAAGATGAAATTTTGCAGCGAAACTCTGAAAAGGGGTAGTAGTGAGGCTAGGTGATACCGGATTGGGGAGGGAGTCCTGCAAAATTACGAAGCTCACTCTTCCTATGTTGGCCAAATTTATTTTAGGCCTTTGAAAGGAATTGGTAAAGATCTAGCTTGGTCAGGCTCATCGTAGACTTCAAGACAACACCAAGATCGTCCAAGTCGGTTAAGGAACGCTCAAGATATGGGGCTAATGAAACATAACATGTCTTTTTGGGTAACTCGGATTGGGTTTAGATTGCCTATGGGTTAGAACACTTAAATGAGTGTGGAAATGGACTCTTTTTTTTTTTTTGTAGAAAGTGGAAATGGACTTGGGTTTAATGTTTTGTGAGTATAGATTTAGGGGTTGTTTTAATGAGTTTGTCGATATAACATAATTTATAACCAGGTTTCGTTAGAGTTTGGATCTTATTATATTGGATTATCTAAAACCCATGGGTTATAATGTGCAGAGGGGTCACAGACTTCTTGTTGGGCTTCCCAAACAAGGATTAGAGAAGGGGGGAAGATCTTATGTTAGGGTTTATTCTGGAAAATGAAAAGGGAAACTGTGGAGGGCTGTGTTGGCTTTGAGCTTGGGGCACATAGGAGTCTAGCTGCCTTAAGAAATCAACGGACGACAAGACGACAACCTTGCTCGACAACTGACTCGCCTGCCTTAATATGCAGGGCTAAAACAAGATCGATCGCTCCAAAGTAGCTCCCTTGCTTGGCCGTAAGGATGAGAGCTCTCATCGCCTCTTGTTCTATACTCCTTCCACCTTTGGCTATATCTCTCTCTTCTCCCCTTCAATATCTTCCTCAATCTAATGGCACTGCCATAGGAGATAAATGCATTTCTCTATAGTCTCAGTGTCACCTTCAAGATTGGGGATGACTGATGAGGTATTCCTAGATGCCAACTGCCATTGACTAGGGGAATGGGAGAGTTGAGGTGGGCCCCTTCAATTAGCTGATGGTCCGGTCTTCAGTTAGGCCTGGCCTTAGAGATGGAATACTTGGGATCAACAAAATTTTCAAACTACAGAACCAACTAGTTTCGCACCAGGGGAACATGGCCCCTAGACGAAAGGAACGTTGGAGGAATGAAGACAATTGTTGATAGTGAGGTGATTGTTTCTTCTTCTTTTTTTCTCTTTCAAAATAGAGTTTTTTTTTTTGGTGGGGGGGGGGGGGGGGGGGGGGGGTCATGGACATCATAGCAGAAGCTGACAGCCACTAAAATTTTGATGAAATTTGGTGAATTTCACAAAATCCATTAAAATTTCGGGCCTTCCCATCAAACCTCCAAGGTGTTGATCTCAACTGCTATATGGACGAAATAATTTCTCTAAAAATTGGATCCATTTTGGTCTTTATTAATAGGTCACTGACTCCCCCCCCCCCCCCCCCGAACACACACACACACACACACAAAAAAAAGAAGAAAAAGAAGCCCTATGCCACCCTAAAATATAGCCAAGGCTTTTGCCTCATCAATTAGCTCATGGACATGGAGAACTCAGGATGTACTTATCCCATTCCTTTCTAAAGGGTATTCTCATTTGTCCTCTAGCCATTCCACTTAGGTCATTATTTAAGTCATATAACTAGATGTGTAGCTTCAATGTACACTGGATTACTCTTGACACCGTCTGTGTGCTACTAGTGATGAGTCCGAACATCTCTCTCATACATCTTGGAATATGGTTTGTTGTCTCACTAGCCATGCGAATATCCCAAACTATGCACAAGACCCAACCTTATCCTAACTACCTACCCAGAGATTGCTTGAATTCGAGTTTTGGAAACTTTTTTCCTTTGATTGTTATATGGGACCTCAAGCAACATTTTGCCATGATTTGTGGAGAGAGTTAAAGGTCTGCATTATTTCAACTAGTGTTGAGTCCTAAGACTCCTAACGTATCTCTCAAACCTCTTGGGAAATACCTTGTTGTCCTACTAACCATGCAAGTCACACCTTTATTGTAGATGGCCATACAAAAAGAGTATGTAAATCTTCTTATTGAGGGAATTCTTTCCAATCACACATTGCAATGCAAATATCGATAGGAGGTTCCATAATCCCCTAGTGTTCATAGCTAAAGTCATTTATATAAAATATCTGTTATTGCTAACTAAATTAGAAAAAAATCTTGCTATAACATTAGGTTAATAGGTAATGAATTCTATTTTTTATTAGTCAACCATTTTTTTAAAATATTGACATAAAAAAGTATGCTGTTATTTAGGGTAGCCTACATTGTTCTTAACCGACAACCTTTGAAATTTGAAATTAGATGTAGAGTTACTATTAGTATATTAGTCCCACCTTAGTTGTGGTATTGTAATGGTGTGCGTTCTCTTGCTCTATATAAGGAGAGGTAGTCTTATGTAATGGGATATAGAAATAAAGATAATACAAGGAGTTTTCTCCCCAAACTCTAGTCTCTCTCCCTCTCTCTTCGTAATATGGTATCTCGAGCAAATCCCGTGCGGCCCGATCGTGTGATCCCCCTTGTGATCCCTGCCGATCTCTCTCCTAAGCAAACTGTCGTCCCTTGTTCGCTTGCTTCTGCCGCCTTGCCTGTGCCCGTGACGATCTCGTCACCCTGCGCTCCTTCCGCCGGTCTCCATTGCCTCGTCTGAGCCCGCCGACTATCCGCCGGCCCTCCTGCAGCCTGCTGGTCTTCCGCCGGTCTCTCCTGCAGTCTGCCAGTCCTCTATCGGCCCCTCCTGCAGCCCGTCAGCCCGTCGACTATCCGTCGGCCTTCCTGCAACCTGTCGGTCTTCCGTCAGTCCCTTCTGCAGCCCGTCAGCACTCCGTCGGACCTCCTGCAGCTCGCCTCCGGCCTTCCTGCAGCCCGCCGACTATCCTCTGGCCCTTCTGCAGCCTGCCGGTCTTCTGTCGGCCCCTCCTACAGTCCGCCGGTCTTCCACCGACCCCTTTTGCAGCCCGCAAGCTTGCCGCCGGCCCTTCCGCAACCCGCCGACTATTCGCCGGCCCTCTTGCAGCCTACCGGTCTTCCGCCGGCCCCTCCTACAACCCGCCGACTATCCTTCGGCCCTCCTGTAGTCTGTCGGTCTTCCGCCGGCCTCTCCTGCAGCCCGTCAGTCCTTTGTTGGACCTCCTGCAGCCCGTCGCAAGCCTTCTTGCTGCCCGCCGACTATCCGTCGGCCCTCCTGCAGCCTGTCGGTTTTTTGCCGGCCCATCTTGTAGCCCGCCACCGGTCCTTCTGCAGCTCATCGATCTTTTCTGTAGCCCTGCCGGTTTTTCCGCCTGCCGACCGGCCTGCCTGCACCTCTCTCTGCTGACCTGCTTGCGCCTTGCTCTCTACCAACCTGTTTGCGCTTTGCGCTCTGCCTGCCTGACTGCGTCTTGTTCTCTGTCGACCTGCCTGCGCCTTGCGCTCTGTTGGCCTGTCTGCGCCTGCGCTCTATCGGCCCGCCTGCACTAGCACTAGTGCCCTGCGCTCTACCGGTCCGTCTGCCTGCGACTGTGCCTGCACTAGTGACATGTACCCTGCGTTCTATCGGTTTGTTCACTTGCACCTGCGTCTACACTAGTGCCATGCGCCCTGCGCTCTACCGGTCCGCCTGCACTAGTGCCCTGCGCTCTACCGGTCTGCCTGTACTAGTGCCCTGTGTCCTGCGCTCTACCGGTCCGTCCACCTGCGTCTGCACTAGTGCTTTGTGCCCTGCGCTCTACCGGTCCGTCCACCTGCGTCTGCACTAGTGCCCTGCGCCCTGCTCTCTATCAGTCCGCCAACATCTGCACTAGTGCCCTGCGCTCTATCGGTTCGTCTGCCTGCGCCTGCACTAGTGCCTTGCGCTCTACCGGTCTGTCCACCTGTGCCTGCATCTGCACTAGTGCCCTAAGCTCTACCGGTCCGCCAGCGCCTGCACTAGTGCCCTGCGCCTTGCACTTTACCGGCTTGCCTGCGCATTGCGCTCTGCCGGCTTGCCTGCGCCCTGCACTCTGTCGGCCTACCTGTGCTTTACGCTCTGCCGGTCGACCTACGCCATTGTGCTCTACCGGTCCGTCCGATCTTCTTCCGATCGAACTTCTCTCTCTCTGGCTTCTCTTTCCTTGGTCGTCGTCTTATCCTCTTTATCTCTGGTCGCACGGGCTCCCGGATCTCCTTTATCCGGTCACACTTGTGCCGACTCTTGGATCCTCTATTCCTGGTTGTGCGACCCTATCAGAGTTACGACTCTATTTTCTCTCGGATCCTATCTTTCTCCGAATACATTTGTGTCGGCTTTCGAATCCTCTCCCTTTCCTTGGTCATGTGGTCTTATCTATTTTCTCTTATTCGTCTGTGATGATTGAGATCTTTTAGGAGGTGTCAAGTGCTTGCTTCGGTTGAGTGTTTGCCTCCTATGAGGTCTCACGCATCCACACTTTTTTTCTTAGCCGCTCTCTCCCCTTTCGGCCTCCTTTATTACCGGCCTTCATCACCGTCGGCTTCCTCCGCTCCGATCCTTAGTGATCATTACCAGTTCCCCCGGTTGACCTGCTTACAGGTTGGCCAGGTTCCCCCGGTTGTCCTTCTTGCAGGTCAATCGGGTTTCCAGGACGACTTACTTGCAAGTCGCACTGGCACTATTTTTACTTTACAGCATAAAAATGGGATATTTGATGCAAGCGCCGATAAGGTGCACTACAATCTTAAACCCTTTTAGGGTTCCCTTTGGTCAATAACTAGGATTTAGTGATCAGTATAGCGTCGTATAACTCAAAAGACAGCAAACATAAATTATCTCACGCAGTCCTAACAGTCCATGCAGTCAACATAAAACAGATTTAAGATTGAACAATAAAAGATGCAATATTATCACAAAACTAATTTCAGCATATAAAAGATTAAATCGCAGCAATAGATATTGAAATTTAAAAATAGGTTTGCATCAGATTTTCACTAAAAATAGGCTAAATATGCTTGCAAGGGTGACCGACAGACTAAAGATAGCAAATCTAATGAGTAGGCATATGTTAGGGCTTCAACTAGCGAAGAAAAGGGGCGGTTACGGCTACGATGCGGAGCGGAGGCAATGGAAACAAAGGGAAAACGATGCGGATGCGAGGGAAAAATAAGGTATAGGATAGATACTGTCTGGGGTTTCCCGCCGTGGGTCGATTGTGAGGATGCGCCGATGATCCTGCACACGGAGCAAGGCCGGACGTCGGGAGAAGCCGGATCCTTCGGAAAAACAAAATCGAGACCTTCACGAGGCGAAGTCGCGGATGCGGCGAGGGTCGGGGACACGAGTCTCTCCCGAAAGCTCTCACGAAGAGGCACGAATTTCAGCAATGATCAAAAACTGAAATCTCATTCTTTCTTCATCTTTTTGTATTATTAGGGTTTTCTTTTGGATGACCAAGATCAAAGGGAATTAAGGATGGATGGTGTGGATGCAATGGGCTAAGAAAGGCAAGGAAAAGAGAGAAACAAGAAGAAGAAGAGAGAGAGAAGAGAGGGGACGGAAGAGGGGGTCGGGCGGCCTTGGGTTCCGCTCGGGCAAGGGAGCGGGCGGACGGTTCACGGGAAAAAGGAGAGAGAGGGGAACGGCATCAATGGGAAGCCCTATTGGGCTTAAGATAAGCCCATTTAGTCCCTAACTGAAGCCCATATGCTGCCACATCATCATTGAGTTATTTCGCTATCTAACCGTCGGTTTCGAGACATAATCTGGTCCGTCGGTACCCCGCAAACACACGCACCCAGATTTTTATTAATAACATGCAGAAACTCATCCGAGAAGACCCGGATTCAATCCGAAAAGCCCTCGGATGAGATTATGGACATCCCCCATGAATTGGGCAAGAACAAAAATAGTACTAAGTGCAGAAATTAGGCCAAAAACATAGAAAATGGCCAAAAACTGAAATAAACGACTAACAAGTCCCATACGGATAATGTCCTCCAAGCATAAAATAAAAATGACTGTAAATAAAGGTCTCCGGCGATGATCCGAAGATGCGGTGATGATCTGATGATGCTGATCATGCTGCATCAATATTTGATGTAATTTTTTTTTTGTTCTTTTTTCTTTTCTTTTATTAAGCAAACTGATATCAGTTTATACCTTACATCAGTTTGACAGGGGGTATTAGATGTAGAGTTAATATTTGATGGGATGCGTATGCTTAAACAAACCCAAGTGCTGAATTTAAACAACTAAATACAGATTTCAGCATATTATAATCAAATTTCAGCACAGCTTATAATCACGATTCATCATTCATTCATTCCCAATCAGATTTAATTCAACGAAATAATAAAACTGACAAGATAAGACTTAATTTCAGATTTTAAATAACCAAATTCCAGCAATAATAACTGATGCAGGCACCAATAAGGCACACTACAATCCTGAACCCTTTTAGGGTTTTCTTTGGTCAATGACTAGGGTTTAGTTATCAATATAGCGCAATAAGCCTAAAAAGGACAGCAAACACAGTTATCTCACGTAGTAATAGAAAGTCTATGCAATCAACATGAAACAGGTTTCAGACTTAACAATAAAGATGCACTATCACCACAAAAACAGATTTCAGCATATATAAAATTCAATCACAGCAGAAGATATTAAAATTGCAAGCAGGTATGCATCAGATTTTATAAAAAGAAAAGGGCTATGGATGCTTGCAGAGGTAACCGACAGACTAAATATATCAAATCAGATGATTAGGCACGTGATTAGGCTTCAACTATCAATGAAAAGACCGGTTATGGCTGCGATGCGGAGCGGAGGCAATGGAAATCGAATGAAAACTAAGCGGATGTGATGGGAGAATAAAGGAAAAGGATAGATACTGCCTGGGGTTTCCCGCCGTGGGTCGATTGCAAGGATGCGCCGACGATCCTGCACACGGAGCAAGGCCAGACGTCGGGAGAAGCCGGAACCTTCGGAAAACGAAGCCCAAAGCCTTCACGAGGCGAAGTCGTGGAATCGGCGAGGATCGGGGACACGAGTCTCGCCCGGAAGCACTCACGAAGAGGCATGAATTTCAGCAACTATCAAAATCTGAAATCTCCTTCAATCTTCCCCTTTTTGTAGAACTAGGGTTTCTTTTTGGATGGCCAAGATCAAAGGGAAATCAAGGGGGAATGGTGGGGATGCAATGGGCCAAAAAAAGGAAAGGAAAAGAGAGAGAAATAAGGGGAAAAGAGAGAGAGAAGTTAGGGGACGGAAGAGGGGGCGGATTGGCTCGGTTTCCGCACGGGCAAGGGACGGAAAAGCCCTAATTGAAGCCCACATAGCCCTAATTGAAGCCCAATTGATGCCACATCATCAAATTTAAGTTATTTCGCCATCTAACCGTCGGTTTCGAGATCTAATCTCGTCCGTCGGTGCCCCGCAAACACACACACCCATAATTTTATTAATATCATGCTGAAACTCACCCGAGAAGACCCGGATTCAATCCGAAAAGCCCTCGGATGAGATCATGGACATCCCCCATGAACTGGGCAAGAACAGAAATAAAACTAAATGCTGACATAAGGCCAAAAACAGGGAAAAACGGCCAAAAACTGAAATAACGTCTAACAAGTCCCAAACGGATACGAACTGAAGGTGCTGATCAGGTCTTCATCAATAACGATCTCAATCTCAAATAACAAAGCCAATGTTTCAAAGAACAACCATAGACCTAAACGATAAAATCCTAATGGATGAGATTCTTCAGAAGCCGAATATTTGGAACCCTAATATGAAAATCAGCAATAAGGCCGGTTGGAAAATAAAATCTATCACATGAAAGTATCAGAGGATGATCCAAACCGTGCTTTGGTCAATGCCGGCGGCTTTCCGATGCTCCGTTGTTGCAGATGAAGGGGCGGAAGAGGGGGCGTGGTCCAGAAGAAAGGTTGAAGAAGCCGAGACGAGTTGATCTTTGAAGGTGGAGGAACTCCGCGTCGATCTTCCGCGAAGTCGTAGACGAATGGCGTGGCGACGAGGTAGAAGCGTGCGAAGGAAGAAAAGACTAGAAGCAAGGAAGATTTGTCGGGAGATACATCGAACAAGCGCACACGCTTCTCCGTTCTAGGGTTTCAATTCATATTATCATCCTTTTGCAATTAGGGTTTGATGGCTTTATAGGGGATGAAACATCTATTGAAGAGTTTTTTATGTTTGTCCTTATCAGTAATAAGTTTGTCCTTATTACTAATTTCTGTTTCTTTGAGGGCTTATATGTAACTCTGATATTTATTTGGTTATATAAGAGTTAGGGTTATCAACCCTAACGATGCTTTTCTCTCTACATGGTATCAGAGCCCCGCCCGACCCCGACGACCGCGCGACCCCGACGCCCGGCGACACTCCGCGCGACCCCGACGCCCGGCGACCCTCCGCGCGACCCCGCACCTACCCCGCGCCACTCCTACGACACTCCGCTCGCCCCCGCGCCCTCCCGCGCTCCACCTCGAGCCTCCCCCGCGCTCTCCTGCGACACTCCGGGCCACCGCACTCCCCTGCGCCCGCCTACAGCCCCCCCCCCCAGCCCTCTGCTGCCCCCTCCCGTACCCCCACAGCCCTCTGCTGCCCCCCGCGCCCGTCTACACCCCCCCCCCACAGTCCTCTGCTCCCGGGCCTCTTCAGCCCTATCCCCTGTGCAGCCCTCTGCTGCTCCCCGTGCCAAACAGAGCCACACCAATCCAGAGACAAACAGAGACAAACCAGAGACAAACGGTGCACAAACCAGTGCCAAACAGAGCCAAACCAGAGACAAACAGTGCACAACCAGCGAAAAACAGTGCCAAACAGCGCACAACAAACCAGCGCAAAACAGTGCAAAACAGCATCAGCACGTCAAACCAGCGAAAACAGTGCAAACCAGAGCACAACCGAACGATATTGCAGCATCAGCCAAACAATCAATACAGCAAAACAGCGGTCCAGCCAACATGAGAGAAGACAGAACCAAAGAAAATAGCAGTACTTTCAGTGCCTCCTGATCTTGCTTCTGACAATTGACGATGATTAATTGATTGTTCGACCCTTCTCTTTGTCTGGTCTAATCTCTCCTTGGAATTTTTTTTTGGGAGTGGTGATTCAGTTTTTTTTTTGTTTGGGGTGGTCCTTTCCGTTTTCCTACTCTCTCGGTTCTTTTTCATCACTCCCTATGGATTCCAAGGTCGCCCCACTTGTTGGCTCTCATGACGGTTTTGCCCGTCGCATTACTACAGTTCTCTTGGATGACAAGAATTTTCTTTCCTGGTCGAACTCTGTTCGGGTCTATCTAGCTGGCCGAGATAAGCTTGCATGGCTTACTGGTGTCTCGAAACCTACCGATGCAGCCGAGTTGTTAAAGTGGACTACCGAAAACTTTCAGATCCTTGGTTGGCTTCAATGCTCGATGGAGCCCAAAATCTATGAGCAGTTCATGCGGTATGATTCCGTTTCTGGTTTATGGTCTGCTCTCCAACGAACTTATGGACACACTCGGGTTGATGCTCGGATTTATGCTGTCTATCGGGAAATCACTGCCGCTACTCAGGGCGATCGTTCTGTTCAAGATTATTTCTTTTTTCTTCAGAGTCGCTTTCTCGAGCTGTCTGACTTAGAGCCATTGAGTGCTTTCCAGGACCCTACTGATGCTGCACTTGCTCGGCGTCGACAGGAGAAAAGGGAGACGTATCAGTTTCTGATGGGACTTCGCTCCGAGTTTGAGGCTATTCGTGTTCAGATTATTGGAATGTCCCCTCTCCCTGATCTTCTTGATGCCTTCTCTCTTGTTGCTGATCAGGAGCGTCGCCTTCGTCTTACTAGTGCTCAGCGGGTGCTTGTTTCTCCGTCCGGGGATCTTCCAACTGAGCAGATGGCTCTTGCTTCTGGTTCCCGTCCTCCGCTCTCGCACGCTCGTGGTCGTGGAGGTCGCTCTATGTCTGGTGGGCGTGGTCTACCTGGTGGTCGTGGCCCGATTGGTCCTCCCGGTCCTTGTACCTACTGTGGCAAGCAGTTTCATGATCGCTCCAGATGTTTCCAGCTGTACCCCCATCTGCGTACTACCCCCCCACCTGCTTCTCGTTCCCCGACTGTGGCTGCTGCAGATATTTCTAGTTCGTCGACATCTTTTTCTCCGACTCCGGGTGTTTCGGATTTGAGCCAGATGGTCTCGCAAGTGCAGCAGCTGATGAGTCAGCTTCAGCATCTTCAGCATCCGCCTTCTCAGCCCTCAGCATCCACTGCTTCATCCTCAGGTACTTCGTCCGCTTTCCACGCATCCGGGGTTGATCCCAGTTCTTCACCCTGGGTGATCGACTCTGGTGCAACTGATCACATGACTGGTGAGCTTCGTCTTCTTTCTCATATTGAGCCTTCTTGTCAGCAAACTGTGCGCCTTGCTGATGGGTCTGTTACACCGATCCTCAACAAGGGTTCTGTTCCTCTTTCTTCTGCTGTTAATCTTGATTCGGTTCTGCATGTTCCTAAACTGTCCCTTAATTTGCTATCTGTTAGTCGTTTGACTCATTCTTTGCATTGTTCTGTGACATTTTTTCCTGGTGGATGTGTTTTTCAGGACCTGACTTCGAGGAGGACTTTTGGCACGGGCCGTGAGAAGGATGGGTTATACTTGCTGGACCGACCGCTTATTCCTCCTGCTGCTGCTGCTGCTCTGCCTGTTACTTCTACTGCTTCTCCTGCTCGCTTATCTACCTCCACGACTGGTGCTCTGTGGCACGCTCGGTTTGGTCATGCTAGTCCCCTTACTGTGGCATCTGTCTGTCCTGAGTCCTTTAGTTCTTCTTTTCGTTGTGATGTGTGCGAACTTTGTAAACACACTCGTAGTTCTTATTCTCCATCTCTTAGTCGGTCATCTTCTGTTTTTGAGTTAGTTCACTCTGATGTCTGGGGCCCGTCTCCCGTGACTGCTTATGATGGTTTTTGTTATTATGTTACCTTTATTGACGATTATTCTCGTTGCTGTTGGGTTTATCTTTTGAAGCGTAAGTCTGATGTGTTTACTATGTACTGTCATTTTTCTGCAATGGTTCAAACTCAGTATGGGGCTCGCATACGTGTTCTTCGCTCTGATAATGGTGGTGAGTATACGTCTTGTTCTTTTACTTCTTATCTTGCAGCACAGGGTACTATTCATCAGTTTTCATGTCCCTATACACCTGAGCAAAATGGTGTGGCGGAGCGGAAGAATCGTCATCTCTTGAATATTGTTCGATGCATTCTTCGCGGGATGTCGGTTCCTAAATCTTTCTGGAGTTCTGCTCTTCTTACTGCCGCCTATTTGATCAACCGGACTCCATCACGTTCTCTTGCTGGTAAAACTCCGTTCCATATACTTCATCCTACCCTGCCCCTTTTTCCTATTCCTCTGCGCGTTTTTGGCTGTGTGTGTTTTGTCCAAGATCGTCGTCCTTCCCGGACTAAACTTGATGATAAGTCTATTCGATGTGTCTTTCTTGGTTACTCCTCTGGGGTCAAAGGTTATCGCTGTTTTGACCCCAAATCATGTCGGGTTTATCATTCTATGGATGTGACTTTTCATGAAGACGAGGCTTTCTTTCGGGTTCAGTCTTCACCGTTGTCGGCTCCTATGCCATCTACGGTTGCTCAGCCTATGCCCGTCTTTCCTACCACCGGTATGGTGCCTCCTCGCCCGCCTATTATCCACACCTATCACAGGCGGTCGCATCAGGCTCCGGTTATCCCGCCTACCCCTCTTACTGTGCCAGAGCCTCCTCCGACGTCAGGTATACCTCCTTCTTCCTCTATCCCTCCTGTTTCTTCTGATAATGTGCCCATTGCTCTTCGCAAGGGTAAGCGTACTTGTGTTACTGATCATCCTTTGGCGAGTGTTGTCTCTTATCAAGGCCTTTCCCATGCATATCATGCTTATCTCACTGCCACAGACTCTATTCGCATTCCTCGTTCTACTACTGAGGCTCTACGTAATCCTGAGTGGGTAAAAGCTATGGATGCTGAAATGTCTGCCTTGCGCCAGAATGGAACTTGGGCTTTGGTTCCTCTTCCCCCTGGGAAGCGTACTGTTGGGTGCAAGTGGGTCTACACTGTCAAGTATCGTGCTGATGGTTCTCTTGAGCGTTACAAAGCCAGGCTTGTTGCTCGCGGTTTTACTCAGACTGCTGATGAGTTTGGAGCTACCTTTGCGCCTGTTGCTAAGTTGACAAGTGTTCGTCTACTGCTTTCCCTTGCTGCTAGCCACTCTTGGCCGCTTCATCAGCTTGATATCAAGAACGCCTTTCTGTATGGTCATCTCGCCGAGGAGATATATATGGACCCTCCTCCGGGGTACCGTCTTCAGGGGGAGTATTCGGGAAAAGTTTGTCGCTTAATCAAGTCCCTTTACGGCTTGAAGCAGTCTCCCAGGGCGTGGTTTGAGCGCTTTAGTACTGTGATTCTTCGTATTGGCTTCACTCGATGTTATGCTGATCCAACCTGCTTTATTAAGATCACTGCAGAGGGTCGACGTGTTATTGTTCTGGTATATGTTGATGATATTATTCTTACAGGGGATGATGCAGCTGGGATCACTGCCGTCAAGAATACTCTTCAGGTTGCCTTCGAAGTAAAGGACCTTGGTCCTCTTCGTTACTTTCTGGGAATTGAGATAGCTCGCTCTCGCCAGGGTATCTCTATCTCTCAACGGAAGTATACACTTGATCTTTTGCATGATACTGGTCTTCTTGGGTGTCGACCGGCTCGTACACCGATGGATGCTAATCATCGTCTTCATGCAGAATCAGGCGATCTTCTTTCTGATCCAAGTTCCTATCAGCGTCTTGTTGGTCGTTTGATTTATCTAACTCACACTCGGCCTGATATCAGCTTTGCAGTTAGTGTGGTAAGTCAGTTTATGCATGCTCCCCGAACATCCCATCTGTCGGCTGCAATTCGGATTTTACGGTATCTTAAAGCTGCTCCTGGCCTTGGGCTTTTTTATCGGGCCCAGGATGGATCCAAGTTATCGTGTTATACTGACTCGGATTATGCTGGTTCCCTTACCGACCGTCGTTCTACTTCTGGCGTCTGCACATTTTATGGTGAGCATCTTATTTCATGGAAGAGTAAAAAGCAGCATGTTGTCTCTCGATCTTCTGCGGAGGCTGAGTATCGTGCTATGGCACATGGGACCACAGAGTTGATTTGGTTACATTCCCTTTTATCAGAACTTGGATTTCCTACGTCAGGTTGTTCGACTCTTTTTTGTGATAATCAGTCAGCAATTCTGCTTGCTTCTGACTCTGTTCTTCATGAGCGGACCAAACATATTGAGGTTGATATTCACTTCCTCCGAGATCATGTTCGGTCTGGTACCATTACTCCAGTGTTCATTCCATCTGCTGACCAGATTGCTGATGCGTTTACCAAGGCTGTTGGACCTACTCGTCTTCTACCTACTATTTCCAAGCTGGGCATGTCTGACGTCTTTGCTCCAGCTTGAGGGGGAGTATTGAAGAGTTTTTTATGTTTGTCCTTATCAGTAATAAGTTTGTCCTTATTACTAATTTCTGTTTCTTTGAGGGCTTATATGTAACTCTGATATTTATTTGGTTATATAAGAGTTAGGGTTATCAACCCTAACGATGCTTTTCTCTCTACAACATCAAAAGACACAAAAGGAAAGGAAGGGAGAGAGGTGCATCCCGCGGGGTAGAGAGAGAGAAGACCGCGGGAAGAGAGAGATGTGTTCGCGGGTGTGTTCGCGGGAGAGAGGAGGACCGGCCGGGTGAGGGTTTTGGCTAGGGATTTTCCTTTTGAATCTCATCCATTGAGATGTTAGTCGACCTAAGATCCTACGGCTAACAACCTAACACAGAAATGAGTCAGTTCGGCATCTGTGGCTCGAACTGGATGCGAACATGGCTCGCACCTACCCAAACCAGAAATAAAAAGACAAATAACTAAAGATCCGTCAGTCGGATCGAAATAAAATAAAAACCAAAGTTTTAGATCTTCGAATGAGCTTTCCACTGATGCAGACGGATCGACGATCGGTTTCCTGGATCTCCGTAGGGAATGGAAATACGCCATCAGCTGTAGAAAATCTGCACGTAGTAGGCTCGTCTGCATCAATATTAGTCCCACCTTAGCTGTGGTATTGTAATGGTGTGCATTCTCTCTCTATATAAGGAGAGGTAGTCTTATGTAATGGGATATAGAAACAAAGATAATACAAGGAGTTTTCTCCCCAAACCCTAGTCTCTCTCCCTCTCTCTTCGTAACAGTTCTTAACCGACAACCTTTGAAATTTGAAACTAGATGATTGAGATACCCTCCCCCCCCCACCGCCGCACTTGATTCATGCTTCTTTTCTTGCAGACATCCATTGGTTCATTGAAGAATCCCGACATCTGCATTATTGCACCCGAAGTGAAGTATATCTAAGATAAATATAGTAATTGGTCAGATAAAGCAAAGAACCCAAGCTATGCAAAAGACCCAACGTTATCCTACCTTATGTGGCTTGATCTCATTTGAACACGTCGAAAACTTTTCCTTTGATTGATATATGGGATCTCAAGCAACCTTTTGGCATGTTGGGGAGAGATTAATAAGCAATTAACTATCGACAATGAAAAATAGGTGTTTGGTCCAATTATGGAAGCTCTACTTTTGTTATCATATGAGAAAGTCACATGCTGAGACTAGTCTATATTATTTTATATTAATTGACACGAAGCTAAGCTATATGCCTCCCCCCCCCCCAAAAAAAAAAGAAAAGAAAAAAAACACACCCACACATAACAACAGCCACCACCACACCTACACCCATACAGACCAACACCCACTCACCCACGCATTTTGTATCATACCATGTTGGTGTGAACCTTACCAATTTTGTTTGTAACAATCGATTCATAAAGCTGCTTTGCTCTTTTTTGAAGAGAAGAGAAAACAAAACCGAGATTTTTGTGGAAACCGAACCAAACCAGTATGGTCCTATCTGTATCTGAACCTTTTCAACTATTTAGGTCACGGGATTTTGTATTTATGTGACAATCTAAAGGGCATTGGCATTTAGAGTATGAAACGTCGTTAAAAACCATTGCAATGTTGGTGGTTAGTAAGGTTCTACTTCTACTGATCTATGATTCTAGGACCCCAACTAACTAAATTACCTAGTGAAAGCAATCTTATTAAGAAATTGAGATAAATACATCTGGTCACAAAGGATCACAACCAATAAAAATACCATCAGGAGGATGAGTTCTGAAAAAATAACCCCACTTTACAATTATGATGACAAATCATTTCTACTATGTATATGTGTGTGCACGTGCAAAAACTATACTAATATAAAAATAAACTAGTGACTAATCTATATCTAAGCATATTATTGATATTGTTAATAAATGTTTGAGTGGAGCCTCAAAAAATATCTAAAAAATATTGGCATGCAAATTAAAGGTCTAGAAGAAAATGTATCTTAAGCAAATGAATGTTTTGTTGTAATTACTTTATCCAATATTAAACTTCATCTCATGCTTCTTGGTTCATGTATCAATATATTTGTTAAGCTTTTGAAGTAAATTTTGTGGGAGGTTTTTCTGGTTGAAGCGGTTCGATTGGAAGGCACAATCTAACAATCCAAAGAACAAGTAGACCGGACCGGTTTTACGTGGAAAAACCCCTTCTCAATGTCGAAGGGGAAAAAACCATAGGGTGGGGCAAGAAATGCACTAATGAATCAAACAAATTAGAAGCTCTCACCCTGACTCACACCCAGAGAGGACCGACCTCTCAAATGCCGACCTCTCAAGTCTCTCTCTCTCCTTCTCTACCTGGATTCGAAAACTTCGGAATGCAATGGGCAGCACCTCCCCTTCCAGAATTCGGATCGACTTCTTGTTATGAGGGGGTATGTTTTCTTTTATAGTGTTGCAAGGTGACAGTTGGTGCCCTCTGAGCGGGGCGGCATTGATGGCGTGCTCCTGTGATCTGCGTAACTGCCTCATGCGTGGGCAATGTGTCACCTTGCGGGCGCTGAATAGTTATGGCTGGAGATATTTCTTGCCTTATTGATGCGATCAAGTATCAACTTGATACGATCTGATATCAACTAAATGCGATGCGGAATGCTTGAATGAATCCAAGTGCAGAATTTAACAATAAAAATCAGATTTCAGCATGTATCAATAAATTTCAGCAATGCTTATAATCACGTTTCAACACTCATTCATCACCAATCAGGTTTAATTCAAAGAAGTGATAACAACTGACAAGACAATAATTAATTTCAGATTATAATAAACCAATCCCAGCAATAAAGATGATCACAATCTCAATTAATAGAGCCAATGTATCAAAGACAACCATAGACCTAAAAGTTAAAATCCTAATGGATGAGATCTTCGGAAAAACCAAATACTTAGGAAACCCTAATGACAATTCAGCAATAAGGCCGGTTGGAAAAAGATGATTTATCACATGAAAATTATCGAAGGACGATACCAAACCGTGCTTAGGTCAATGCCGGCAGCTTTCCGATACTTCGTGTTGCAGATGAATGGCGCGGAAGGGGGAGGTGTGGTCCAGAAGACGGGGTGAAGAAGCCGAGACGATGATCTTGAAGGAGAAGAAACTCCACGTCGATCTTCCGTGAAGCCGTGGATGAATAGCGAGGCGACGGGGTAGAAGCTTGCGAAGGAAGAACAGGATGAGAAGCAAGGAAGAATTCGTCGGAAAGGATAAACCGAACAAGCGAGCCGCTTCTCCGTTTCTAGGGTTTCAATTCATATTCATCTCCCCTCTTTAGCAATTCGGGTTTAGGCTTTATAGGGGCACAACCAAAAGAAAACACAAAAGGAAAGGAAGGGAGAGAGAGTCCGATCGGGTAGAGAGAGAGACGGACGCGGGAGGAGAGAGAAAAGACCGCGGAAGAGAGAGAGAGAGTCGGGTGTCCGCGGGAGAGAGAGAGGGAGGACCGGTCGGGTGGTTTTTTGGGATTTTTGGTTTCTCTTGGAATCTCATCCATTGAGATTTAATCTCATTTAGGATCCTACGGCTAAGACTCTAACACGGAAATGAGTCAGTTCGGCATCTGTGGCTCGAACCGGATGCGAACATGGCTCGCACCTACCCAAACCAGAAATAAAAACTGAAATAACTAAAGATCCGTTGGTCGGATCGAAACAAAATAAAAACCAAAACTGTGGGGCTTCGATTAAGCTTTCCACTGATGCAGACGGATCGACGATCGGGTTCCTGGATCTCCGGTGCGGTTGAAAATACACGATCAGCTGTAGAAAAACTGCACGTAGTGGGCTCGTCTGCATCAAGTCCCCCGGACTCAAAAGAACTCGACTCCTGTCGAGCAAGGTCCTGGATCCGGCGGAGGCTCTCCTGGTAGTATCGGCAGCCGCTGAATCCGCTCGAACTGCTCTCCCGGGTCTGGTGGCCAAGTAATCCACCTCAAGTATGCAGCAACTCCATCTCGTATCCCCTGCCCCTTGACGCCAAGCGAAGACCTGAAAGTCAACACCAACATCCTCCGCGGCACGATAAGATCGTCAAAAGACTCAGATAATTTCATGTGATAATAGGAATTCGGGTTGACATGAAATTCAAATGACATGTGAAAAGAAAGGCCGCGGGAGCATAATGTGCTGCGGGTCATCGGCTTGCGCAATAGGCAATGGTGTATTTGGAAGGCCATGGGGTGCGGGTGCATTATGTGGTGCTCGAGGTGGCCTGCGCACGGTGCAAAACAAGTGGATTCTAGATGACGAAGATATGTCATGCAATCATTGTCGGGATTCAGTGAAAAAAATGAGAAATTAAAATACTCATCATGCCACTTGTTATGATTTCGAAAAATTAAAAATGATGGGTTGTCTGAAATTTGAACGCATGATTCATAAGTATTTTGCATCGAAAAGTGATCAAACATGCCAAAATCGTCGTTATTGCCTAATTCAACACTTGGATGACAATATGGATGCACATATGAATGATCTATGAATGTATGGAGGTCAGGCAAATGATGAATGCCTACAGACTCTAAATGCGATGTGCATGCAATGGAATGCAAAATGTTGTCTAATCCCTTCTCAATTGCTAGTGAACCAGATGAACACCCTACTAGATAATCAGCGAATGGGGGTATGGAATGTTTCTGATTCAGAAGAGCCTTAGGTGCATGGGGTGATGGAGACTGGCGAATAACCAGCAGTGGTGCAGTCATATCATCTTCCCCCAAGACTAACTCATTGACATGTTCGCCCTCAGACCCATGACTGTCCTCTTCCTTGTCATTGTCCGCCAGATTTGTCTGTGGGTTGAATTGTCGTTGAGGACAATCGGCTGACTTGTGTCCTGGCTGATCTACTAATTCGTGCTCTTGTCGCAGGTTTTGGCAACTTCTGTTTTGGCTGATCTGCACGTAGTTTGCCATCAGCTTTGTGCTCTTTTCCCTAACGCGACGACTAGTGCGCTCGGATACTTTCGAGGACGAATTCTGGAACACACTTTGTTTGGAATCGGAAGGGAGGAACTTCCGTTGCAGCTTTTCCCTCATGTGGGTCCAAGTGGAAATTTTATCTTTTCCTTTTCTACCCCTAGCGGTCTGCAACTGTTTCCACCAAACCAGTGCATGACCTTTCAGTTTAAGGCTGACAAACTTAACTTGTTTGTCGCGGGGGATTGTCTTCCACTCGAAATACCGGTCGATATGCTCAGCCCACTCTAGAAACTCTTCGGGATCCATCCGACCCCCGAACTCAGGAATGTCTATGTTGATGCTCTGATCCCAGCCCCAATGGGACTTCGATCTCCTAGGAGTTCTGCTATTCCGCCTATCAGATCCATTAGAGGAACTGACGCTGGCTCCTCCTGACTCTAGGTCTAACTCACTATGCCCTGGCGACGCTCTAGTCCTGTGTTCCCGATGGGGTCGAGGTGGATTCTGGGATTTGGTGACGGCCAAGGTCAATTTTTCTATTTGGGTCTGAAGCCTACCCATGTGTTCCTGTTGCCTTATGAAGGCATCGTGCCAAGTGCGGGGTGGCAAAGATCCTGCCATGCTAGATTGCCTAGTAGATGCTATCGATTCACTCGGGAGAAAAAGGGATGGTCCTAAAATGTATGCGTTCACGCGATGCGTGTGACTAGTTAATGCAGGGTACAAAACTAAAATGAAAGAAGGTAAATAAAAAAAATTTCAGCAAACGCGAGAAGATGCGAATGATGAGAGAGGACCGGCCGTTGCGTAAGGACGCGACGACTAGTGCGCTCTGATACCAACTTGATGCGATCAAGTATCAACTTGATACGATCTGATATCAACTAAATGCGATGCGGAATGCTTGAATGAATCCAAGTGCAGAATTTAACAATAAAAATCAGATTTCAGCATGTATCAATAAATTTCAGCAATGCTTATAATCACGTTTCAACACTCATTCATCACCAATCAGGTTTAATTCAAAGAAGTGATAACAACTGACAAGACAATAATTAATTTCAGATTATAATAAACCAATCCCAGCAATAAAGATGATCACAATCTCAATTAATAGAGCCAATGTATCAAAGACAACCATAGACCTAAAAGTTAAAATCCTAATGGATGAGATCTTCGGAAAAACCAAATACTTAGGAAACCCTAATGACAATTCAGCAATAAGGCCGGTTGGAAAAAGATGATTTATCACATGAAAATTATCGAAGGACGATACCAAACCGTGCTTAGGTCAATGCCGGCAGCTTTCCGATACTTCGTGTTGCAGATGAATGGCGCGGAAGGGGGAGGTGTTGTCCAGAAGACGGGGTGAAGAAGCCGAGACGATGATCTTGAAGGAGAAGAAACTCCACGTCGATCTTCCGTGAAGCCGTGGATGAATAGCGAGGCGACGGGGTAGAAGCTTGCGAAGGAAGAACAGGATGAGAAGCAAGGAAGAATTCGTCGGAAAGGATAAACCGAACAAGCGAGCCGCTTCTCCGTTTCTAGGGTTTCAATTCATATTCATCTCCCCTCTTTAGCAATTCGGGTTTAGGCTTTATAGGGGCACAACCAAAAGAAAACACAAAAGGAAAGGAAGGGAGAGAGAGTCCGATCGGGTAGAGAGAGAGACGGACGCAGGAGGAGAGAGAAAAGACCGCGGAAGAGAGAGAGAGAGTCGGGTGTCCGCGGGAGAGAGAGAGGGAGGACCGGTCGGGTGGTTTTTTGGGATTTTTGGTTTCTCTTGGAATCTCATCCATTGAGATTTAATCTCATTTAGGATCCTACGGCTAAGACTCTAACACGGAAATGAGTCAGTTCGGCATCTGTGGCTCGAACCGGATGCGAACATGGCTCGCACCTACCCAAACCAGAAATAAAAACTGAAATAACTAAAGATCCGTTGGTCGGATCGAAACAAAATAAAAACCAAAACTGTGGGGCTTCGATTAAGCTTTCCACTGATGCAGACGGATCGACGATCGGGTTCCTGGATCTCCGGCGCGGTTGAAAATACACGATCAGCTGTAGAAAAACTGCACGTAGTGGGCTCGTCTGCATCACTTATTGATCGACCGGGAATCTCTGGGTGTGGGCTGTCCTCCCGTGATTGTAGCTCGACCGAGATTCTCGGGACATCTTGGTGCGTGATTTTCGGGCCAACCCTTTGCGTGAATGTCAGAGTTGCGGGGACAGTCGACTCCTGCTGAGTTTGAGGGTCGATCGACTTTTGTTGAGTTGCGGGGTCGGTCGACTCCTGCTGAGTTGCAGGGTCGACCAATTGTTGCTGAGTCGCGGGGTCAATCGACTCTTGTTGAGTTGCGGGGTCGACCAACTCTTGTTGACTTGCAGGGTCGGTCGACTTTTGCTGAGTTGTGGGGTCGACCAACTGTTGCTGAGTTGTGGGGTCGACCAACTGTTGCTGAGTTGCGGGGTCGGTCGACTCCTTCTGAGTTGCGGGGTCGACCAACTGTTGCTGAGTTGTAGGGTCGGTCGACTGCTGCTGAGTTGCGGGGTCGACCAACTGCTGCTGAGTTGCGGGGTCGGTCGACTCTTGCTGAGTTGCGAGGTCGACCAACCGCTGCTGAGTCGCGGGGTCGACCAACTGCTGCTGAGTTGCGAGGCCGACTTGCAGGGTCGACCAACTGCTGTTGAGTTGCGAGGCCGACCAACTCCTGCTGAGTTGCGCGGCCGACCAACTGCTGTTGAGTTGCGGGGCCGACCAACTGCTGCTGAGTTGTGGGATCAACTAACTCCTGTTGAGTTGCGCGGCCGACCAACTGCTGCTGAGTTGCAGGATCAACCAACTGCTGCTGAGTTGCACGGCCGACCAACAACTACTGAGTTGCGGGCTCGATCAACTGCCGGTGAGTTGCGAGGTCGACCAACTGCTGGTGAGTTGTGGAGGCGACCAACTACTGGTGAGATGCGGGGTCTTGAGTTGCGCGGCCGGTAGACTCGTGCTGAGTTGCGGGGTCATGAGTTGCGCGGTCGGTAGACTCGTGCTGAGTTGCGCGGCCGGTAGACTCGTGCTGAGTTGCACGGCTGGTAGACTCATGCTGAGTTGCGGGGTCGTGAGTTGCACGGCCGGTAGACTCATGCTGAGTTGTATGGTCAGTCGACTTCTTATGTCAGTCGTGCCTCTTGTGCCGGTCGGTTGCGCATCTCGTGCAGATCGGCCGTGCAGCACCTCACAGTCGCCGGTCGAGCCATACCCTGCAGCCCTTTGATCGGTCGTGCATCTCGTGCCGATCGATCGCACATCTCGCAGTCGCCCGCAGTTGCCAGTTGTGCTCTTGCCGATCGGTCGCACACCTCGTAGTCGCCCACAATCGGTCGATTAAAGCAACCCCCGATCAAGGGCCACTTGATTTGGTCGATTGGTTAATGTGTTTGCTTGGAGCCACTCGATTGTCCGACCGGTTAATTCCACATCAACACTCTGGTTTGCATCAAATCAAATAGAGAAGTGAGGGGTCCACTTTCTAACCTCTGCAATGATGATGAGAGTGGGTGGGCAATGATAATCCCACCCACTTCTTCTCAACGGCTGATGGTTGATGATGTTAGGTGTGTGACTGCAAATCATAGCCGTTGATTTCATCTTGGGTGCTTGATCGACCGATTAATATAACATCAGGTCACAATGATCGATCGATCGGTCATTCACCACACCTTGTAATAATACGGGTTGGTTGAATTGCACCTATGTACCTAGCAGGTCATATGCCATTGGTGAATTGAGCCCGGCTCCTGGCAGCTTGTGCACGATCGTTATATCACACCTAGAATTGGTCGAGGATCACACCGAAGGTCGGCTGGTTTTTCTTACCAAAAACCGGCTATGAACCGCACCAGAGGTTGGCAGCCTGTATTCTATAGCCTCCACGTGCACTGTTCTGATTTGCTGACCCCTTTATGATATTATGGTACACACAAATTTCTTGTGATTGTAATCTCGAACTTGTGATATACATCTGGGCAAGTCTATGTGAGGTAGGATCCCTAGATTTGCACACTTAGTTCAGACCTTATTTCTTGCTTAACAAATGTGTATACTATAATTTCTTTTGTTCATCTTAACTTTTTAGGTAGAACTCACTTTACACTTGAGAACCTTAATAACTACTTTTCTTTTACAGATATCCTTGGAACTTGGGGGGAATGCACCTTGCATCGTCTTTGATGATGCAGAACTGGATGTAGCAGTCAAAGGCAGTGTAAGCCAAAATTATCACCTTTGACACTCAGTTCCCTGTATATCAACTAATTTATGCATTTGTTTAGCACTTTAGCCTATGTTGAACTGCATTTTTTTTCTGTGACAAGACTGAATATCACCTTGTCTCTAGATGCATATGTTAGATAGATGTCTAGAGACAGCAAATGGCATGCAATTTTACCTGCTAGAGTTGGCTTGTACACAGGAGAAAAACTATTGGATCAAATGGTGGAATTTCACTTTCCCTAAAAAAACTACTGGCTTTCGTTATCTATCCCCTACATATGTGAATCATCTCTTAAGCTTGCTAATGTTTATCAGTGATATAATTCTCATAAAATAGGTACATATATAAATTGCGTGATGATAATTCGTAAAATGTTTTAGCCTTTTTTTGACCCAACAGTTCACACTCCATTTTGAAGTTTGACAATTTTTCTTTTTTCTGGTGTTTGGTCAGCTGGTGATGAGAAAGAGTTGCACAATCCTTTGTATATATAGTATTTCATAGAGCAGTTTCAATCTAGCACTGATAATATCTGGAAATCATCCAATATGTTTTCATTTTTGCAGCTCGCTGCAAAGTTCCGTAATAGTGGGCAAACATGTGTCTGCGCAAACCGAATACTGGTGCAAGAAGGTAAAACTTGTTTTAGTATGTTTAACTATATTTTTGGGACTTAAACTATGTTTTTCATATAGCTGTGGGTTGTGTTTGCAATTTCTGTCAATACGATCATCTTATATTTTTTTAAAAATTGTTTTTTGAAATACATTGCTATATTAAAATGAGTAAAATAATGTATATCAGTTTAGTACCCAAATACATATAATGTTGCCTCTAGTGTAGTTAAAAATAATTAATAGTACGTAAGATGAAGTGATAAAAGGACTTGGTTGAGGACAAAAGGCATACTCAAAGACTAGGTACCTTATTAGAGTTTATTGTTGGGATCATGTATGAAATTCGAGCAGGTGCTCTAAATAGTTGGTTGATTCCAAGTATCATTCCAGAGAGCTTATGTGCCTCCATAGTCCTACAATTAACCTTAATAAATCATATTTGTTGCAGTTGATTTTAATTAAGAAAATAGTGGTTTGCGTAAATTCTAGGAACCTACTTAGGCTAAGACTGCTAAGGACATAGTTAAGGTTCACTAGCGGAACCCTAAGTGCTCATATCTGAATGCAAGATAAGAACATTTAGTTTATGCTCATAATGTTCACTCTTTCAATACTTGGATTGGTATGCTCCAATACCAATTAATGCATAGATCTCCATCTCCTTTTGTAGTCTAAAGCTACCTTCTCTTACAAGCGATCCTAATTATCTTCGAGCAAAAGGAATCTCATCTTATTTCCCTTTCTGTTATATTTTATTTTCAGAACATGTACATAATGCAGGAGGGTAGCGGGCTTCGATGCATAGTAAAAGAGCTATGCGAGTGTTTTTTCCCAGGGGTCCACATCATTTGGGGGAGAAGTAAGGGGCTGTGGACTTTGCTTCGTGTTACACCTATTTTCTAGGCGTTGGGTTTTCACACTTAACCACAAGTTTTCTTTCATGAAATATAGGATGGTTCTAGGTATTTTTCCCCCTTTTCTTGAAAACAGCACAACTCAACTTCTAAAGTTATATCTGGTCTCTCTCTAAGCTGATGTTAACAAATCGTGCCTGAAAAATTAAAAAAGGTCCCTCATCCTCTAAGATATTTTTGAAAAGTCCCTAAGAGGCAGAAATTAAGGAAAGAGATAAAAACTCTATGAAGCTAAACCTTAATTGCTTATGGGCTTAGAATCAAATATCTAATGTTATGTCACCTTAAAGTTGCTCCTGCATTGAAAGGGTGTAGTAGAATGGAGGTATTTGTAAGAACTTAGAGGGAAGTTGTGGGGAAAATTTACAAACTTGCTTTGATTGAGATTGTAGCTTTTATTGAGCTGGCACATACATTCTTCTTTTGAGAAAATCCCACTAATTGAGGGGGATGGTGTTTGGTTTAGAGTCTTTAGACCTCATCCATTGCCCACAGAAAATACAGTACAGAAATGACGACCAATTTTAGATTTCCTGGAAATGAGGTAGACTAGAGATGGATAAGCTTAGATATCCTCCTGATAACGTCTGAGAAAGGACATACTTTCTGGTTGAAGACTCTTGTTTCATTCAATTCAGATGCTCCAGCAAATGGCTGACTATGACTTCGAATATTGCATTCTTATCATGTGAAATCTTCTGCTTCCTCCAAGACCAAAGAGCTGGCACAAATATATTACCCATTCTGCTATGATTATGTTTTTTTTCACTCCTAGTTATGTTTTTAAAGAATATTGATTTTTTGATTAAATAATAAATATAAATAGAGAAATGAGTTTAACACACTATTCATTCTAAAAGAAAATTGTTTGTGATCTTGTTCACATTTTTAAACAACATATACCAGCACAAGTATTGAAATTTGTGCAAACATTTGAACTTTGGAAATCTTTCTATGGTGGATTGATGAGCACTTTTTTATTTGTTATTGGGTCCATATGATAATTAAAAGCCTTCAGTTTACAAGGGTACTACTCTTTCATGTTTATAAACTTGGTTTATTTCATACTAGTGATATTGTGTATCACAATTTTGATTGATTATTTTGGCTTTAGTAGTTCCATGATTTCCATCGTATGTTCTGGAAGCATTTCTAGCATTTGAAAAATATAATTTAACTGCGTGTGGCTTGTTGTCTTAGTTTCTTGTTTTCTCTCAAATAGTAAGATATACTATCTAAGCTATTACTTTTGTATTCATATTTGCAGTGACATGTACTGGTTAATTTTCCTATGTTACATGACTGAGAATTTGTTTTTAAGAATGCACTCATCAAAATATTCTTGTTGCTTTCCTTGAACTTCTCTGTTTTTCGTTTATTTCATTTTTATCTTGTTAAGAATGATCAATCTCTCTTTTGCAGGCATCTACAAAGAGTTTGCAAATGCTTTTACGAAGGCTGTTCAAAATTTGCAAGTTGGCAATGGACTTGTAGAAGGCACAGCTCAGGTATTGCTTGCTTCCAATCACTGAGCTTGTGTTCTGAAGCTTACATTTGAAGCAGTCTGGTGATCCTTCTCTTTATCTAAGGAAACTGGTTCTTACAATGGCAATTTGTTGTTACTGGCTCCATCATATTGATTGTTTTGCTAATTTTAGCAAATCAAAGGCATGTTCATGTTGATTATATTGCAAAATGCATCTGATCTGGCTTTTTTTCAATTTTGTTGTTTAAGTAACTTTCTTTTAGTATTTTGTTTAATATGGATAATTGTCACCTTATTATATAAATCCTTTTGTTTTCATTTCCACAGGGTCCACTAATCAATGAAGCTGCCGTTCAAAAGGTGTTACATGCTCTTGACCTACAGATTGCCTGATGTTTTTTCTATTTCAAATTATACTCTGAATTTTCTATTGAATGGCATTTAGCATCCCGCTAACTAGAGCCTTGGAATATTCTCAAATTCTTATGTGGCTTTGATTTTGTTTTGTAGGTTGAATCGCTTCTTAAAGATGCCACTTCGAAGGTATATTCTAGTTTATCTATCTATCTATCTATCTATCTATCTATCTATATATATATATATATATATATATATATATATATATATATATATATATATATATATATATATATATATATATATATATATATAGGGGAGGGATACTCTTACTCATGGCCTCTTACTCATATAGTTACCTATGATCCGGGTCGTCCATTAGATCCCAACGTATGGTTTGGATTAGATGGGGAGTTAAAGCAATGGTGTTTGCATTAAATACTGGCTTTTAATATGGGGGCTTTTAATATGGGCATTTAATGCGGACACCATTGCTTTAACTCCCCATCTAATCCGAACCGTACGTCGAGATCTAATGGACGGCCTGGATCATAGGTAACTATATGAGTAAGAGGCCATGAGTAAGAGTATCCCTCCCCATATATATATATATGTATATATATATATATATATATATATAAGTTAAACATACTCATTACTACAAATTAATATTTGTCACTCATAAACAGAAGGGATAGAAAATTGTCCCCTTATTTTCATAGCATCGTATGTGATCTTTTTGTGTCAGTCTCTACTCGTCTGAACGGGAAAGGTTGAGGCAGAGTTCTGTACCACTGTCCGTGCCATATAATTCTGCTCAACCTTCTTCCTCGTTGTATGTTACAAGCAATCAAATAACCCAAGATGTTTAGGAATTAGCTCTTGTCATTAACTCGCCAATCAAATCTTGAGTTTTTGTATGAAGCATTTTCTCCAATCTATTGCCTTTTTCCATAAGTTGCATCTCACGATGGTTTAGAACGCTATGCAAGGGAAGTTAAATGCGCTTTTACCGACGGCATATGAAACTATCACATTCTAATAGAGAGCATGTGTAGATTGTAAATGGGAGTTCATTGTCTGTACTAATCATATGGATCTGTCAAGAGGTTGAAAGCTAGGGTGGATGAGAAGGGATAATAAAATAGGGATGATTTCAATCCATATATGGATGTCAATCGGGTGTTTGCATTGCACCTTTTGTGCTAAGAGGCCTTTAGCGCTTACTTGCGCTTTGTGCACTTATTTATTTAGTCTTTGTAGTTACTCCTGTCTCATTATATTATTCTCTCTCTCTCTCTCTCTCTCTCTCTCAATATATTGTTCTTTCTTGTTTCTCATCCATTTTCTTTCTTTTTGTATGGAATCTAATCCATCTAGGGAATTGGCAACCATCTAGTGAAAATCTGTTGGCCAACCATTAAAGGGTTACCCCCATTAAGATGACAATAACTAACTACTCAGGTGCATCACATGTATTTCAAATATCTTTTTGTCTTCTTATCTAAACGTAATTTATTCATCGCCATTCTTGTGGGATGGGAGATAAGGAGTAGGTTTCCAGCTGCAATTCGTCATGGTGTTGAGGTTAATGATCAGGGCTGTCTAGCATGAAAGATTTGAAAAGGATGAGTATGTCTCTTCTGGAAAGATTGTTATGGGTGCTAGATGTTCAAGTTGCCCTTTTTCCGCAGACTGTGGACTAGAGAAAGGTATGATAAAGGTGACGTTATGTGAGAGGCGAACTGTCGTGCCCATACTAATTAAATCAATGTACCATATATTTGGTTTGAATATCTTGATGTTTTGTATCAACTTAGAAGTATTATTGTTTTTTAGAGGGGTGGTTTGGTTGGATTAGAACTAGGGATTTATCTGATGCAATCATGCAGCCACCCTAGACGTGCAAGACATGGATGGCCGGTATTCTCAAATGAAAGAAAAAAATCCCAGATTAGAGGCTTCAAAATTTTCTACAAGGATCGAGGACCATCGACTAGTACATGTAAGAGTTTTACCAGCTGGTCACTCAAAACAATCTTAAGGAGAGCAACAAGTAGTGCAGTACATCGGCAGTTATCGACATGTTTTCAGGAATCATTTAGCCTCTGTACCTTTCGGGACGTATTCGAGGTCTACCAATGAGTGTTAACCATGGAGAACTAGGCCACAAAGACGATTGCTACAAGTAGTTCTCATTGGTGACATCAATTCTTGTGGTAGGAGGCCTCCTTATCGTAATGGCAGACTACCGCTATCCCACCCACTCATTTCCACCTAATATGGCAAGTGGAAGGGCGCAAGAGACTATATAGGGCCTTCATTGCTGCAAGTTTGGTGAGGTGTGTCATACACCGGTTGATTGTCGAGAACTCGTTAAGCATACATACAAAGGCAAGTAGCTTATATTTGCTAATAGAGGAGGAGAATGCCAAGAAGATCTGGGAGAATGTAGAGCTTATATATGACTCCTATAGATTTTCCTGGTTGTGAAGATGACAAGTTTACTGCCAACTAGGTGATGCCTTCGTCAAGAAGAAGTCTTCTCATGCCAAATCTTGAGGCACAAGACTATTGATTAACAATCAACATCTTCTACTCAGCTTGCACCATTATTAGGAGGTCCACAAACTTATTATTGATAGTAGATGTGAGATTGTGACTTGGCAACAATGACAAAGTTGAAGCTTGAAATAGATAAGCAACCATGATTGTGCCTTTCGCAACCAATGCTTACGTTTCATTATCTGATGCATGCGAGTCTTTTAATAACTAAAGAGCAGAATTTAAATAGATAGAACAAAATTCAGTACTAGGTAATTAAATTTCAGCACCTACAAAAGAGGGGAAATCACATGCTATCATCAGACAAAGGTTTCTAAGACATCAACAATATTTTTGTTAATGTATATATCGGGTCGGGCTTATGAACAGTCGGGTAGGATTACTTGTGTATTGATGTACATATATATTGGGGTTGAGCCCCTCAATGAACACGATGTTTATTCTCTCCAAACCCTAGCCGTCATCTCCTAACTTGGTATCAGAGTCCTATGGTTCCTCCGCGGCGACGACGACGACGAAGGCTGCATCTCCAACACCGGTACCTCCTTCGACCACCACCGACCCTTATCAACCGGCTCCCTCCTCTCTCCTCCGCTGATCCCCATCAACCGGCTTTCCCCTCTCCCACCCGGCACCCCCCACCCAGTCCCTCTTTCCTTCTCCTCCACCCCGACCACACCCGGCTTCCCCCTCTCCTACCAGGTATTGCGATATTTCATGGAAATTTCAAGTTATTTCGAAATTTTTTGAGATATTTTGGGATTTTGGCACCGAAATGTTGAGACTGACTGGTTATAAAAGGGGACTGGGGGTTTCGTTTTCAGCAGTTTATTTACATATTCTCCATTTACTTTAAGGTAGTATATGTAAATAAGCAAATATCCCCCCATTTGTTTTCAATAAAAATATCAAAAAAATCAAAAACCAAGTGAATCAAAAAGTATACTTTCAGTTTTAGGTGGAGAAAAAAGTTTTTTCGGTTTTTCATAAAATTTGTATGTTGATAAAAGTGGTTAAATCAACTCATTTTTAGCTCAAAAAATTCCACAAGATGTAGAACTACAAGTACATCTAGAAAACCATGGTCCGTCAAAGAAAATATTGAATGTAAAAAAACTTTTCTTTATAAAACTCTTTTTTTAGACTTAGTAAAAAAATAGTGTTTTGCATTGTAGCATAATTTTTGCACGATTTCAAACTTGCACAACTTTCTTGTTTTAAGTCCGTTTTCAAAATCGTTTGAAGCATTATTTTAACAATCAACTAATCTTTAGTTTGGAAACATTTTTATCCACAAAAAAGATTAAAAACTATTTTAAAAATATAGATAAAAACAGGACCAAACAAGACTGCACAAGACTCACAAACTCAAATGCAGAATACATGCTTTGTGAAACTCTATACCCGTAGATAGGGTACAAATATTATCTGAGTGTTCCAAATTGTGTATATATACTTGGGTTATGACTATGCAGAGATTCACTGAAAAATTCCATTAAAAAATCAATATTTTCACCATTTCTATAAAATCACGATATTTCCACAATGTCAAAATGTTTCCACGAAATATTTCCATATCCAGAGGGTCGAAATATTGACCGAAATGAAAATTTTGAACCTTGCCTGCCACCACTCGCCACAGCCTGTTGGCCCCATCCAACCCATCGCCTCCTTCCTCCTCATCCTTCCCTTATTCTTCTTTCTCCCCTTCTTCCTTCTACTCCTCTTTCTCTTCTTCCTCCTCTTCTTTCCTTTCTTCTTCCTCCTCGAAATTGTGGACACTCTTGGCCAATCCAGGCCAAGTACACCTTCTGTGCATTTGGCCATGGAGGTCGAATGCATTTACTGACCATTGTGCGATCGGAATGCATTCGGCCTCCAATGACCAAATGTATTGCAAATACATTCAGCCTCCATGGTCAAATGCACATAAGGTGCACTCGTCTTGAAATGGTCAAGTGTTGCTATTTCCAAGAGGATGGAAAGAGGAGGAAGAGGAGGAAGAATAAGGGTAAGAGGAAGGAAAAGGAGAGGGAAAAAAAGGAGGGGGAGGGAAAGAGAGGGTCGAAAAAGGAGGAGGGAGACGACGGTGGTGGGTTGCCAACGAAGAAGGGCAATGAAGGCAGGTGGCGGAGGTGGGCGGTGAGCATGGGTTGCCCTTAGCAAAAGAGCAAGAACGCAATGGGGACAATTATGTATTTTTTCAATTTTAAGCTAGGACTGCCTTAGGTAATTTGTGGGCTATAGATAGCCCTATAGATACTATAAACCAGGATTTGTACATTAAATATCATGGGTATCCTAATCCCAAATCCTCTCCTTTTTTTTCTACTGGTTTTTGCATTCATTCCCTGATTTTCTAGATTTCTCTATTTTCCTGATTTTTAGATGAGTTTCTAGGTATTATTCTACTACTTTTGTGTCTTTTGGATAATTTTATGAGTTATTTTGTGCATGTGAAATTCTAGCAAAATACGATAAGACAACAGATTTAGGAGCCTTAATGGCTTCTGGCACTTATTTATGTCCTTAGTTCTAATCCTAGTGATTTTAGGAGGTTTCCTAAGTAATATGCATGATTCGTACTTCCAATAGGATACCGTAGTCATACATCATTCATAAATATTTTCAGAATTTATATAGGATACGTACTCAAAATAGGATTCCTTAAGGAGTTAAGATTTTACTTATGAGAGGTTTCCCTAATGGATTATGATTCCTATTTGTACTAGGATCCTTTCCATATCCAAGAATTCTTGAACCTGGTAGCAGTCTTAGAATAATTTAGATTTCTTATTTCCATTATATTTTGGACTTTTTGCTGATCAATATAGTTAGTTTGGACGTCATATTTTGGTAGGAAGGTGTTTGAAAGAGTCTGATGGTACTTTAGGTAAAAGAGTCCTAGTCTGATAGTACTTTTAAGTCTATTACGATTAAGTTTTGGTTGTTTTCGAGGGATATATAAGCATGTATAAGGTGTTAATTATATTTTTATGGATAAAAATTTTATTTCCTTCTTTTTACTGAATTTTCCACCCATTGCCAAATTTATGATATTTCCTCCCTCAATATCACATCTTCGTGGAGCAATGCATGGATCTATTCTAGGTATAGATTTACAATCTGATGTTATTAAAATGGTACCATGGTGCTATTTCAAGTCCTATGGAGGCGGATATTGTAAGAATTGAAGGATGTCGAGGGTTAACCTATTACATGTTAACAGAGTCTCCCAAGAACTCACGAATATGATGTGCCATATCGTTTAACTCACGCATGAGCTGCATATTTTGCCCTCGGAGATCAAGTACATCATCTTAAACAAAAGATATGGAATTTGAGGCATGACTTTGCGGGAAAAATTGGTCAGCGAGATAGTAAAAAGTGTGTTCGACTAGGGTGGGACAAAGAAGGGAGCCTCTATTGATTACTCTCTTCCTTTACATTTCTTCATGTCCCCCTTTTTTGCCTCGTCGTGGAGATGCCACCTTCGATGACAAAGCTAATAAGATTTATCTGTGCAGAACAAACTATCAAATTCATTATCAACAGCAATCCGATCCCTTGGATTCGTAGAAAGAGAATTCGAGGATGATCGAGGAATTATCTCCTTTAGGTCATCCAAGATGGGAGGCTCCAACTATTTATTATTTACCATTACAATTTGACAGAGGAGTAGCTTTAGGAGCCCGAGGAGAAGCCTAAAGAGGAGCCCGACGTGACGCTCGTTATGGAATTAACAGATATGAGGTTGCCATCGAAGGACGATTCAACCATTGAAGGATTTTTAATGTTCAATCTAACAACTGTTTGAGTATCTTTCATAAGTAATTATTCAACAGCGGAGAGACAATAAACAAGACAATCTCGAAGATCCCAATGTCCAGCAACTCCCCTAATCCTAAGACGATGGTCGTGGTCCTCTACAAATTATGAGGTCTATCTGACTTTCTTGGTGAAATACCCAAAAGGAGCATTTTGATATGGTTGATCAGCTACTACAAATGGGAAAGTTCAGATCCATTGATGTAGCACCCTAAGTTCCGTCTAGTGGAGATCCAACATCGGGATACCTTACCTATTGATCAGGAGCCAAGTTCATTATCCGAATCGACTAGGGGTCATCATGGCCTATTAGATGTAGAATCTTTGCTAAAATATGTTTTTTTTCTCTTGCGATATCACATTTTTCATGGAGAAGTGACTAGATCTATTTCTAAATCTATGGTCCGATATTATTAAATAACAGCCTAAATTGGTTCTAATACTATGCCACAATTCAAAATTGAAAAAAAAAATATAGTGAAAGGAGAGGAATGAGAAGAAGATCAAAACCATCATCAACGACATCAGAGCACTCATCAAATGCAAACCGTCGATCAGAATAAACTTCACCCCCAGGGACGGTAACAAAGTTGCTCACTCTCTTGCCCGCTACTCCTTAAATCATTGTAACTTCAATCAGTGGACTAGCACCTCCATACCTGATGTGGTAAGAGGAGCCCTTTCATCTGATGCTATAGTCAATGAATGACCGAGGCATCTGAACCTCCTTCCAAAAAAAAAAGATGGGAAAGGGGAAAAGGGATGCGATGATATGAGTTCATGCGACACCTCTCTTTTTGATAATATTAGGGCTGGTTATAGATACTACCTATAAGGGATGGTTATAGTTACATCGCATCCAGACTGCTTATGGATACATCATATCTGGAATAGTTGTCGATTCTTCACACCTGGAAACTAGAGTATTATGAATACATTGTATCGAGAAATAGTTATGCATGGATCGTATACATATCCAATGATCTGGATATACAATAAAGGGCCAATTACACATGTAGTCAGCAACAGTTATATGCAAAAATTATTGTGATTTCTTAATCTTACCTGATGTATACTACCATATATTTGATTCACTTTAAAGAGTGTTGAAAATCAATGTACACCTACAATTTCTATATAATATACATTGGGAGAGAAGGACTACTAACATTAGTAAAGCAGCCAAATCTCGTACATTTTTCATTGGGATAGAAAATTATGGGGTTATTTTCCTTTAAGTTCAGTCATATGACTCATATCTACCTTCTGCTGGTAGTTTGTCTCCTTTAGTTCCCAACAGTTGCATTGTTGATTCACTTTGAGCTATTTGTGGTTCTTGTGGCATTTTTTTTGGTGGCTACACATTCATTTTAGGGCTGTCTTTTATTCTTCTTCCTTATATAATAATGATGAAATCAGAAAATTTATAGAACAATCCAAATGGAAGGAAAGGTTACAGGAAGCATGCAGATATAGGTCAAAGAAAAGAAAATTGCAGTTGAAACTTGGGTGAGCAAGTTTAAAAATGAAGTGTAAATTATATCAGAATATTATAAGTTAATTGAGAATTATGAGCAAGATAGGCTTACTTTAATGGTCTCTCATGTTAGATGCAGTGTCTTTAGCAGTATAGAATCTATAGATGGTGCTTACCAACAAGGTTTAAAACTCGGTTACCGGTACCGGTATCGGCCGGTGCCGAACCGGTTCGAACCGGCCGGTTCCGGTTGAACCGGTACCGGCCCCTTTTTTTTATTTTTTTTTAAATTGTAAAAAAAATCTTTAAAAATTCTAAAAAATTAGAAAATAAATATTAGACTACTTTAGGGCCCTAGTTTAGGTCCTTTAGGGACCTTAGGAGTTAGGACTTAGGAGTTAGGGCTTAGGCTAGACCGCTAGGGTTAGTTTTAGGCCTATGAGTCTTATCTTTTGACTTCAGAGTTCAGACTATGACTTATGAGTCTTATACTCTTATCTTATGACTTCAGACTTTAGACTTTAGAGTCTTGGATTCATCATTCATCAAGATTCACAAGCACCACTCCCCAAGGTGTATGATTAAGAATCTTGATGAACTTGTCAACTATTGTCGAATCACCACTCCTCGAGGTGAATGATTGGACAGTAGAGACCTAACTGAGCCACAAGACTCAAAAGTCACAAGTCACAGTTCACAAGTCACACCTAAGAAGTTACTAATTCCTAATTTCCTATATCCTTTTTCCCTCCTTCTTTATCCGGGCTTGGGACCGGCCTTGGCGAAGTTAAAAAAGTTTTTAAAAGGTTTTATAAAACAACCTTTTAAAGTTTTGAATTTTTTTATTATTTTAAATTTACAATACAAATTATACAATATGTTCTAGAATCCAGACGTGTTCCACTTCCACAGAATACAGATTATTAATATTAAAATTATTAACTCACCTTTAGTTACCTTATCTGGCTGGCTCAGATAGTCAGATCAGAAGATTCAGAACTCAGAACTCAGAAGTTCCATAGATTATTATTGAGACCAGCTTCTTCTTCGTCTTCATTTGGAGTTGGTGCCGAGTAGTGCTGGTAGTAAGATCCGTCGGAAGGCCCAGAATAACCGACGATTGATTGGCCAATGTCTTGGTCGTGCTGGACACCATAACCGTAGGCTCCGTAGCCGTAGGAGGATGAAAAATCTCCATATGTTCCTTGCGGTTCCTCTGGCTCTGAAAACATCGGCTGATAAGAATCTCGGTAATATGATAATGGTGGACCTGGTGGTGGATTATATCCGTACGAGTATGGTACATATGCAGCTTCATGAACAGTGCCAGAAGGCCCGGCCCCTGCTCTATCGTGTGGTGGATCTGGTGGGGCTGGTGGTCCTGTGACTCCGGTGTACGTGGGAGCACTGAGAGGTGAAGAAGCTCTCTCATGCTCTTCATGGTCAGGACTAGAAGTGTGACCAATTCTCGGACATCTCCGTCGTGACTGAGATGACTTTCCTCCACCATCACTCTATGCTATCAAAGTCGGGACTAGTCGGCGACTAGTCGCCGACTAGTCCCCAGTCGGCATTCGACCGACCCGACTAGGCATAATCCCCCAACAGTAAATCGGTGCCCGACTAGGCGCCGACTAGTCCCGACTAGCGCCGACTACCGACTGGGTCTAGTCGGGACTAAGTCGGTACATTGGATCCGACTGGTATTAAAGCCAGGGGCAAATTTGTCCGACCGAATTTAACCCTATTTTATCGGGGTCGGGAGTCGAGAGTCGGGACTTCATCTCCCCCCTCCCCGCTGCTCTCCTCCTGTTCTCCCCCCTCCCCGCCGGCCGCAACTCTCCTCCGGTCCTCCCCCCTCCCCGCGGGCCGCAGCTCTCCTCCGATCGTCCCCCCTCGGCGCAGATCTCCTCCCTCCTCCGCGCAGTCTCTCCTCTCCCCCTCCGCGCAGTCTCTCCTCTCCCCCCTCCGCGCAGTCTCTCCTCTCCCCCTCCGCGAAGATCTCCTCCTCCCCTCCGCAAAGATCTCCTCCCCCCTCCCCCGCGAAGGTTCGCAGGCGCTCCCCCACCCCTGCAGGCGCAGCATCTCCTCCCCCCTCCTCCCCCCCTCGCAGGCCCGCAGGTGCTACACGGTTACACGTCATCCAGGATAAAGAAGAAGAGGGGAAGAGGAAGTAGAGGCTTCACAGAATCACAGGTTTCTCGAGTGCTCTTCAAGCTGTAACTTTTTGTATCTAAATCTTCAAGCTGTAAGCTTTTTTTTTTGTGTTGAAAACAGCCGATGTTCCTGATTAGCAACTGCAACAGCTTTTTAAGCCAAAGGGAAGGTATCCTCTGATCCAGTTGCCAGCTGGTGAGCATTTGTGCTTGATTGAAGGGCTTGCCGAGGTGCTTTCTTTGTTTCTTTCTATTGGCATAGAATCCTTCAAACCATCATCAGTTAAGGCTGATCACCTGCATAGATTAAAGCAGAGCATGTTCATATTGGATTAACATTGCAGCATTGCTATGGAGTATGGAGTTAGCAATCTATGCTATAAGTTTATAACATTATCATTGCTTTGCAAAGATGATAAATATTTTTTCTCGTGCTTCATTGTATCTTTTAGTCTTAGATTTAGTGTTGTGTTACTACTTACTAATTTAATCTCATATTTTTCATTCTTCTTTTCTAGGTTTTAAATTGAAGTTAAAATGTCTTCTTCCGGAGCTTCCACCAATACCCCTGCAAGTATTACAAACATAATGAAGAGGAACTCAAGTGATCTAGCATGGGAATATGCAGAATGTAGAGATCCTAACAATTTGAACCTTGTCTGGTGTAAGTTATGCGACAAGAGGTGTTCAGGAGGAATCCATCGGATTAAAGAACATTTAATACATAAAAAGGGTAATGTGGCGGGATGCACAAAGGTGACTATGGAGATACAAAAAAAGATTAATGAATCAATGCTTCAATCAAGAAAGAGAAAGATAGAGAAGGCCCGACTTAATAGCCTTCTTGAGGGTCGGGGTGATGAAGATGATGAGGATGAAGAACAATTGTTTAGTGGTGGGAGTGGTAGCCAAGCAACTGCAGGTGGTGCAACTATGCGGCTCCTTCCTAGTAGTGACTGTGGAACTAGTGGTGCAGTTGGTGCTAAGAAGAGAAAAGCTGGTAGCGATGTTAGAGGCCCGCTTGACACCATGTTCAAGCCTGATTATGATAAAATGAGGCAAGTTTCTTTGGACCTACAGAATCCCTACAAGAAGCAGAAGAAGCAAGAAGCTTGGATGAGGATAGTTGAATGGGCATACGAAGTTGGATTACCATTTAATGCCGTACGTGCACCAAGCTTCCAAACCATGATATATGCAATTGGAGAATATGGACAAGGTATCTTATTACATACTTACGTAGTTCTATAAATTTTATCTGTATTCTTTAATTCATTATTTGTTCATACTTTATTGTTTAATTCTTAATTCTTAGTCTTTGACACTTTGCTTTAGGTATGCCGGCGCCAAGTTACCATAATATGAGACATACTTTATTGATGGAGGTGTTGAAAGGAACAAAGGAATTTGTTAATTCCTTTAGGCCGCATTGGGCAACCTATGGATGTTCCATAATGTCCGATTTTTGGACAGATGGGAAAAGTCGTAGTATCATCAATTTTCTAGTGAATTGTCCAAAAGGGACAGTTTTCTTGAAGTCCATTGATACTTCGGAGCATATAAAGGATGCAAACCTCATCATGGGAATGATCAATGAGGTGATTAATGACGTCGGAGAAGAGCATATAATTCAGGTATCTTTTTAGTTACTTGTAAGTTGTAACATTTCATTATTTTAAGTAAACTTTATTAGTTACTTGTAAGTTGTAATATTCCATCCATCATCAATTTATTAGTGCTCTTCTTTTTTTTTCTACAGTTTATCACTGATAATGGTTCGAACTTTAAAGCTGCGGGAAGGATTTTAGAGGATATGCATCCGAAGATGGTTTGGACTCCTTGTGCAGCGCATTGCGTGAACTTGATGTTGCAAGATCTTGGTGATAAATTGATAAGGATCAAGCATGTTTTAGTTGAGGCTAGATCACTTGTAGTTTATATCTATAACCATGGACGAGTTCTCAACTTGATGCGTAAGTTCACGGGTGGAAAAGAGTTGCATAGATCTTGTGTAACTAGGTTTGCAACATCCTATTACACATTGAAAAGCATTTATGAGAACAAGCAACCTTTGAAAATGATGTTTGTTTCGGAACAATGGGCAAAGAGTGACTTTGCAAAGAAAGTCGAGGGTCAAAATGTTGAGAAGACTGTTGCTAAAGGTGATTTTTGGGAGAATGTGCACTTTGCTTGTAGTATTCTGGCTCCGTTAGTGGATGTCATAAGATTGGTGGATTCAGAAGTAAAGCCTTGTATGGGCTATATTTATGAAGCCATGGACCGAGCGAAAGAACAAATTCAAAAAAACCTTGATACCGATCAACGGATGTGCACGTGTGTGTGGGACATCATAGATAAAAGATGGAATGATCAACTCCATCACCCTTTGCATGCAGGTATTAAATAATAGCATGCTTTGTTTAGTTTTTGAATCTTTTTTTATATGAAAGTTAATGAAAGTTAAATCTTCCTTTATACTTTGCATGCAGCTGGGTTTTACCTAAATCCCGGGATATACTACAAGCAGGAAAAAACTAATATTGAGGGGAATAAAGAGATCAAATCGGGGCTTTTCAAAGCTATTGATAAATTTGTACCCGATGATAAAGAAAATGATCAGATCATTGATGACTTGCGAAGCTATAGAGATGCATTAGGGAGTTTTGGAAAACCATCAGCTATTAGAAAAAGAGATACAATGGTGCCTAGTAAGTTTCCTTAAGTAAATATTTTTTCACTTTATTAGTTCTCATTATTTATCAATTTTCACTTAGTTTTTTTGCAATCATTTATCACTTAGTTACTATTGAGTTATCAAATGTATGTAGCTGAATGGTGGCTGACATATGGGAGCGACACACCGATTCTACAAAAGTTTGCAATAAAGGTTTTAAGTCAAACATGTAGCGCCTCACCATGTGAGCGCAATTGGAGTGCTTTTGACAATGTAAGTAATTGTCTTTTGATTCTTTTTATTTTCTATTGACTATTGAAATTGAGTAAATTATCTATTTGTTCAATTTATGATCATTTTCTTAAAATTTCAGTTGCATTCAAAGAAGAGGAATTGTCTTTTGCAATCAAAATTGAATGATCTTGTATTCATTCAATACAACAAAAAGTTGGAGCGGCGATACATGGAAAGGATTCATAGCAAGAATGGAAAAGATGATCCCATTTGTTTAAGGGAAGTGGATGAGAATGATGATTGGATCATTCCAACTGAGAGTGAGCTTCAAGAATTTGTTCGTGAAGGTGATGATCTTACGTGGGCACAAGTTGAGAATGCCATGGGTGCTGCTGACGTCGGACCAAGTACGAGAAGTCGTCTAAGGCAACGATCAGACACTCAACCTTCATTTTCATTTCTTGATGAAGACGTGGATGAAGAACATGTGGAGGTGGAGGACATTGAAACTCGAAGGGAGGAGGAAGGTGGAGAGCATAGTGAAGGAAATAAATCGGATGGTGATTTTGATATCGATGTTGGAGATGACTAGTACTAGTCTATTTGTATTTTTAGTGGTGGATGTATCTCAATATCTGTGAACATTTGTGTTCTTTTTCTGAGATTGTATCATGTTACTTGATGTTAATTTCTTTGTTAGTTGAAGTTGAAGACTTTATATTTGTGTTCTTGTTACTTGTTAGTTATTGTTGGTACTTGGTAGTTGGTAGGTGTTAGTTGTTACTTGTTAGTTATACTTATTGACATTTATGTATGTCATATATGTTTAGGGAGGGGGGGAGGGGTCATAATAAGTTTTGGCCGACTAGTCCCGAACTAGTCCCGACTAGTCCCGACTAGTCCTAGTCGGCCCTTGGCCGACTAGGGCCGACTAACGACTTTAACTGCATAGCCATCACTAGATCCGGAAGGTATACTGTCAAGACTCTCATCTGCATCGCTGTGTATCTACTGTATTGCCTGGCTGACATGTTGAAATCTTCGTTTGTCGCTCCTCAACCTTGGTCCCTCTTGTTCTTTGTCTTTGCTCCTTGCCTAACTCCTCCAACCATGTATTTTCTTGACCGTCAAGAACTTGATCCTCTCTCTCCGTCAACCAAGGGGCTAGAGGGTTATCATCGTCGAAAATATAATCCAAATTGATTGGATTATCACCTTGGTCCTCTAATCTTTTCTGATCGCGGACCCTCAATCTCATATTGTAATGTACGAAAACTAGTTTATCTAATTTAGATGATGACAATCTATTTTTAGTTTTCGTATGAATGAGAGAGAATGTACTCCAGTTTCTCTCGCAGCCCGATGCCGAACATGTCTGACTCAATACTCGGATAGCAATCTTGCGAAGATCAGGAGCACTTTCACCATGAATGCTCCACCAAGTAGCTATGAAATTAGCCAGAAAATAAAACATCCAGTTTGTATTCGTTGATTGCAATTGGATAATTGTATAATTAAAGTGTGTTATCAACTTATCGACGTATTACTTGACTGCATGGTCGAGATAGATGTTCTTGCATTCTCCGAATCAAAGGAAACCACGAGCATAGAGGAAGATTTTCATCTGCTCCAATGCCTTATTTTGCGCTGCTTTGTTAGGCTGCAAGGTTCGGATCACCTCTTTAAGCCCGATCATTATTTCAGGGTGTTGTGAAACTTTTACCCTATACTGGTATTGGGGATTTAAGTAAAATCCTATAATATGAAAGAAATAAGTATTGCGTCTAATGACTAATGAGATTGAAAATTAAAATTGTTGAATAATGAGTATGCACTTGACGATAATATTTACCTGCTGCATACAATGGATGGTGTAGCGTCTTCTCCCATCTTTTGTCGATCAACTTAAAATATTGTTTTTTTGATTTTTCTCCAACCTTTGTCGATTTCTGAATGAACATCTTAGCTCTGTCCATTGCTTCGTAGATATACTTCATTGCAGGCTTTTCATCTGAATCTACCAGTCGAAAAACTTACACTAGAGGTTAGATGCACACTATTATCTTGTCAATTTCGATCCAGAGCTCCTTTCCAACAACAATATTTTCCACCTCTTTGTCCTCTTCATTAGATGCATATTTTGACTGACACCATGTATCTAAGGTAAACATTTTCCGTAAAGCATCATTCTGATTAAAAGTGCTCTCCAATGCTATGAAGTGAGTGGCAAAGCGGGTGATTCCTGGACGTAGAAGCTCCCGCTTTCCAGTATACTTCCTCATCAAGTCAACTACCCAGTCATAGTTGTAAATGAATTTTGTTATTTTCGGGCTTGTTTAACGACCTTGTCGACATGATCCAATTTGCCTATATCTTTTAGGATCAAGTCGATGCAGTGTACGGCTAGGGTTTTAAATCTCGACCGATATCGGTACGTACCGGTTTTGGCCGGTTCAACATCGGTACTGCATCCGATCCCGATACCTGGCCCGTACCGGCCGGTACTGGTACGTACCGGTCTGTATCGGCCGGTTCAGGCCGGTATTTACCGGTACCGACAGGTTAAAATTTTTTTTTTTTTTGGGGGGGGTGGTTTTCGGGTTTTTTTTTCTCAACCGGTATCGGTCCGTATCGGCCGGTACCGGTACATACCAGCCGGTACATACCGGTTCGGAGCCGATCGATACCGCGATCGATACCATGATTTTAAACCTTGTGTGTGGCACAAGGAGTCCAAAATATAGTCTTTCGTTCCTTCTGTATAATTTGTCCGGCCTTCTTATAGTTAGAGCCATTGTCCGTCACTATTTGGACAATATTATTAGCTCCAACTTCGTCGATGATATTATTCATAAGTCCAGCAAGATATATTGCATCATGCACTTTGGCTGATGCATCGACTGATTTGTAAAATACAGTATCAATTGAGCAATATACTAGAAAATTAATTATGGATTTTCTAGTAGGGCCACTCCATCCATCGCATATAATTGTGCAACCTTTCTCCTCCTAGGGAGTTTGAAAACTACGAATATAATCGTTTATTTCGAAGACCTCATCATCTAAAAGTGGCCCAGCAATCTCATATGGGTAGGGGACAAATTCCCAGTCCAACCGACTGCAATGTGTCGCACATTTTCTTAAAGTATGGCGACGCGGCTGCATTTTCTCTATAACCCCTTACCGACTGACTTTTGGTAAGGGGTGGTCTTTTAGAAGCAGAAAGCTCAGGAACAATACTCTTATTTTTACTTGTTTCTCTTAAAAATTGCTGGAATTGAGACCGTACCTCTATTGGAATGTGCTCACAACCAGTCACTTGTCCTTTCTTGCCCGCTAAATGCTCTTTCATTCTTGTGATACCACCATTTATGATCCGGCCACAGTAGTTGCATATGATCTTCCGCTTGTTGCCTTCTATTGCCTTGCAATATAGCCATCCAGCGTCTATCTCTTTCGATTTTGGTGCCATTATCTAAGTCAAAAAATAAATAAGCATTAGCAAATAAAAAAAATTATTATTCTCTTATTTGTTTCCTTTCTTTCTAGTATATGACTACATAAAAATAATGGTTTTTTTCATTACTTTCTTTGTTTTCTACGTGAGCAAAAGTAATTGCTCACTTTTGGAGTTTTGGTACGTAGAAAATAATTCGGCACCTCATTAATATAATTGCTCACTTTTGCAGCTTTGCTATGTAGAAAGTAGAACCTAGAAACTAGAAAGTAATTCTACGTAGCAAAAGTGCCGAATCTACGTGAACAAGTGAACAAAAGTGAGCAAGTGAGCAGAAGTGAGTCATAGTGACTAGTGAGCAGAGCTGTAGAAGTGAGCAACTAATTCCACCTCTTTGGCGAGTTTGGCCTTGCTCTGTTCTTTGTTTATCTTGACTCACTTTTGCTACGTAGTAACGTAGTTACCTAACAAGTAATTCCACCTCTTTGCTCACTTTTGCTACGTAGAAAGTAATTCTACGTAGTAAAAGTGTCGAATGTACATCAACAACTGAGCAAGTGAGCACTGAGCAGAAGTGAGCAAGTGATTCCACCTTCTTCACTTTGCTCTGTTCTTTGTTTCTTTTTTTACTTTCTCCCTCTCTTTCTCTTTTACTCTTTATATTTTCTCTTCTCTTTTCTTTATTTCTTTCCTCTCTTATTTTTAGCTCACTTTCTCTCTCCTCTTTCATCATTCTTTCTTTCTCACTTTATTCTCATAGCAATCCAGCATCTATTACTTTAGCAGCTTAGCTACACAGAAAGTAATTCTACATAGCAAAAGTTTCGACTTTCGAATGGCTCGAAAGTCGAATCTATGTGAGGCGTGAGCAAGTGAGCAAAATTACTTTCTACTCTTGTTTCTACGTAGCAAAAGTGAATTAAAGTGAGCAAAGAAATTTACCTGCCAGTGTCAGTGTCGCTCGCCTCGTGTTGCTCGTCGCAACGTCGCCGAGTCGCCGCTTGTGCTGCTCGTCGCAACGTCGCCGAGTCGCCGCTTGTGTCGCTCGTCGCGACGTAGCCTTGTCGCCCGCTTGTGCCGCTCGTTGCGACGTTGCCTTGTTAAGTGTTACTTGTTAGTCGTCGCCGCTCGGCCCGCTCGTGCTCGTGCCGCTCGTCGTGAGTCGTGACCTCGTCGGCGTTGTCGGCTCGTGTCGGCGTGCCGCTCGTTGCCTTGTTGTGCAGGCGGTGCCGCTCTTTTCTCTCTCTTCTCTCCTCTCTTTTCTCACGCTTCTCTCTTATCTCCTTTTTTTCTTCTCTTTCTTTCCTCTCTTCTCTCTTCTCTTTTTGCTCTCTCTCCGCTCTTTTCTTACAAGTTGCAACTTGATGGATGATATTGGAGCCTTTGGAGGTGAAATGGAATGGGATTGGGGGGGTTTATATAGCCTTCAAATCCCCCCCTCCCACTTAATAATGCCCCCCCCCCCCCTCCACATGCAATGGCTTGGAATGCATGTTCAGCCATGTGGAGGGAGGAATCCAAGGGAAAAAAACAAAAAAAATGAGCCAAAACCCATCCACCCCATTAATGCTGACGGTAGGGCCTGAACCAGCCGATACCGGTTCGTACCGGCTGGTACCTACCCGACTCGGCCGGTTTGGTCTGATACGGTTTGGTACCGGCCGGTTCGGTCCGGTACGGTCTCGGATGCTCGACTCGGCTCGGCCCGGCCAAAACCGGTACGTACCGGTATCAGCCGAGATCAAGGTTTAAAACTCGGGTACCGGTACCGGTATCGGCCGGCGCCGAACCGGTTCGTACCGGCCGGTTCGTACCGGTACCGGCCGGTACCGGCCGGTTCTGGTTGAACCGGTACCGGCCCCTTTTTTTTATTTTTTTTAAATTGTAAAAAAATCTAAAAAAATCTTTAAAAATTCTAAAAAATTAGAAAATAAATATAAAAAATTAGAAAATAAATATTAGAGTACTTTAGGCCCTTTAGGGCCCTAGTTTATGACCTTTAGGTCATTTAGGCTTAGGGACCTTAGGAGTTAGTAAGTTACTTAGGAGTTAGGGTTAGGGCTTAGGAGTTAGAGCCTTAGGCTAGGCTGCTAGGGTTAGTTTTAGGCCTATGAGTCTTATCTTATGTGACTTCAGAGTTCAGACTATGACTTATGACTTATGACTTGAGTCTTATACTCTTATCTAATGAGTTATGAGTCTTATGACTTATGAGTTATGACTTATGAGTTATGAGTTATGACTTCAAAGTTCAGACTCTCAGAGTTCATACTTTAGAGTTTAGACTTTAGAGTCTTGGATTCATCATTCATCAAGATTCACAACCACCACTCCCCGAGGTGTATGATTAAGAATCTTGATGAACTTGTCAACTATTGTCGAATCACCACTCCCCGAGGTGAATGATTGGACAGTAGAGACCTAACTGAACCACAAGACTCACAAGTTACAACTTACAAGTTACAAGTTATAAGTCACAGACTCAAAGACTCACAGAGTCACAGTTCACAAGTGACAAGTCACACGACTCACAAGTCACACCTAACAAGTTACTAATTCCTAATTTCCTATATCCTTTTTCCCTCCTTCTTTATCCGGGCTTGGGACCGGCCTTGGCGAAGTTAAAAAAGGTTTTTAAAAGGTTTTATAAAACAACCTTTTAAAGTTTTGAAATTTTTTTATTATTATAAATTTACAATACAAATTATAGAATAAGTTTCATAATCCAGATTCCAGACGTGTTCAACACTTCAACTTCCACAAAATACAGATTATCAATATTAAAATTATTAACTCACCTGGCTGGCTCAGTCGCTCAGATAGTCAGATCAGAAGAATCAGAAGAATCAGAACTCAGAACTCAGAAGTTCTATAGATTATTATTGCGATCAGCTTCTTCTTCGTCTTCATTTGGAGTTGGTGCCGAGTAGTGCTGCTGGTAGTAAGACCCGTCGGAAGGCCCAGAATAACCGAAGATTGATTGGCCAATGTCCTGGTCGTGCTGGACACCATAACCGTATGCTCCGTAGCCGTAAGATGATGAAGAATCTCCATATGTTCCTTGCGATTCCTCTTGCTCTGGAAACATCGGCTGATAAGAATCTCGGTAATATGATGATGGTGGACCTAGTGGTGGATCATATCCGTACGAGTATGGTACATATGCAGCTTCATGAACAGTGCCAGAAGGCCCGGCCCCTGCTCCATCATGTGGTGACAGTGGTGGATGATGTGGATCTGGTGGGGCTGGTGGTCCAGTGACGCCGGTGTACGTGGGAGCACTAGGAGGTGAAGAAGCTCTCTCATGCTCTCTCATCCGTTGAGATGACTCTCCTCCACCATCACTAGATCCGGAAGGTATACTGCCAAGACTCTCATCTGAATCGTTGTTTATCTGCTGCATTGCCTGGCTAACATGTTGAAATCTTCGTTTGCCGCTCCTCAACCTTGCTCCCTCTTGTTCTTGTCTTTGTTGCTCCTTGCCTAACTCCTTCTCCAACCATGTATTTTCTTGACCGTCAAGAACTGGATCCTCTCTCTCCGTCAACCAAGGGGCTAGAGGGTTATCGTCGTCGAAAATATAATCCAAATTGATTGGATTATCACCTTGGTCCTCTAATCTTCCCTGATCGCGGACTCTCAACCTCATATTGTAATGTACGAAAACTAGTTTATCTAATTTAGATGATGACAATCTATTTCTAGTTTTCGTATGAATGAGAGAGAATGTACTCCAGTTTCTCTCGCAGTCCGATGCCGAACATGTCTGACTCAATACTCGAATAGCAATCTTGCGAAGATCAGGAGCACTTTCACCATGAATGGACCACCAAGTAGCTATAAAATTAGTCAAAAAATAAAACATTCAGTTTGTATTCGTTGATTACAATTGGATAATTGTATAATTAAAGTGTGTTATCAACTTATCGACGTATTACCTGGCTGCATTGTCGAGATAGATGTTCTTGCGTTCTCCGAATCAAAGGAACCACAAGCATATCGGAAGATTTCCATTTGCTCCATTGCCTTATTTTGTGCTGCTATGCTAGGCTCCAAGGTTCGGATCACCTCTTTAAGCCCGATCATTATTTCTGGGTGTTGTGAAACTTCTACCCTATACTGATATTGGGGATTTAAGTAAAATCCTATAATATGAAAGAAATAAGTATTGAGTCTAATGACTAATGAGATTAAAAATTGAAATTGTTAAATAATGAGTATACACTTGACGATAATATTTACCTGCTGCATGCAATGGATGGTGTAGCGTCTTCTCCCATCTTTTATCGATCAACTTAAAATATTGTTTTTTTGATTTTTCTCCAACCTTTGTCGATTTCTGAATGGCCATCTTAGCTCTGTCCATTGCTTCGTAGATATACCCCATTGCAGGCTTTTCATCTGAATCTACCAGTCGAAGAACTTGCACTAGAGGTTGGATACACACTATTATCTTGTCAATTTCGACCCAGAGCTCCTTTCCAACAATAATATTTTCCACCTCTTTGCCCTCTTCATTAGATGCATATTTTGATTGACACCATGCATCTGAGGTAAACATTTTCCGTAAAGCATCCTTCTGATTAAAAATGCTCTCCAATGCTATGAAGTGAGTGGCAAAGCGGGTGATTGCTGGACGCAGAAGCTCCCGCTTCCCAGTATACCTCCTCATCAAGTCAACTACCCAGTTATGGTTGTAAATGAATTTTGTTATTTTTCGAGCTTGTTTTACAACCTTGTCAACATGATCCAATTTGCCTATATCTTTTAGGATCAAGTCGATGCAGTGTGCGGCACAAGGAGTCCAAAATATAGTCTTCCGTTCCTTCTGTATGATTTGTCCGGCCTTCTTATAGTTAGAGCCATTGTCCGTCACTATTTGGACAATATTATTAGCTCCAACTTCGTCGATGATATTATTCATAAGTCCAGCAAGATATATTGCATCATGCACTTTGGCTGATGCATCGACTGATTTGTAAAATACTGTACCAATTGAGCAATATACTAGAAAATTAATTATGGATTTTCTAGTAGGGCCACTCCATCCATCGCACATAATTGTGCAACCTTTCTCCTCCCAGGGAGTTTTAAAACTACTAATATAATCGTTTATTTCGGAGACCTCATCATCTAAAAGTGGCCCAGCAATTTCATATGGGGTAGGGGGAGAAATTCCCGGTCCAACCGACTGCAATGTGTCGCACATTTTTTTAAAGTATGGCGACGCGGCTGCATTAGCCGGGATATGATTGAAATGAAAAAATTTGGCCGCTGCTTTCTTCACTTTACTGGCCGCTTGTTTTATTTTTCCAGCTGTTAATTTGGTTTGTTTCTGGCCACGTTCCCTAAACATAAATCCGTCTAGAGGTAACTGCACAGATGTACTGCCGCCAGTGCTAGTTTTACCTCCTCTAGCACTAACACTGCTACTACCACCAGGTCCACCTCCACCAGTACTACCACCAATATCACCAGGAAGAAAACGGGAACTACCACCAGGACCACTCATTGACCATCTACCTCTTTGGTCTCCCCCTCTTTCTCTCATTTCTTGACGACGAGCTTCCTCACGAGAAAGTCTCATTGCCGTTCTCATCTCCCTATCCTCATCCGGCAACTCTTCAGATGAAGAATCATCAAAACTTTCATCATCTATATCTCTATAACCCCTTACCGACTGACTTTTGGTAAGGGGTGGTCTTCTAGAAGCAGAAAGTTCAGGAGCAGTACTCTTATCTTTACTTGCTTCTCTAAAAAATTGCTGGAATTGAGACCGTACCTCTATTGGAACGTGCTCACATCCAGTCACTTGTCCTTTCTTGCCCGCTAAATGCTCCTTCATTCTTGTGATACCACCATTTATGGTCCGGCCACAGTAGTTGCATATGGCCTTCCGCTTGTTGCCTTCAATTGCCTTGCAATGTAGCCATCCAGCGTCTATCTCTTTCGATTTTGGTGCCATTATCTAAGTCAAAAAATAAATAAGCATTAGCAAACTAGAAAGTAATTGCTCACTTTTGCAGCTTTGCTACGTAGAAAGTAGAAAGTAAAAACTATAAAGTTTCGACTTCTAAATGGCTCGAAACTCGAAAGTAGAAACTAGAAACTAGAAAGTAAAAAGTAGAAACTAGAAACTAGAAACGTAGAAAGTAGAAACTAGAAAGTAGGGCCCTCACGTAGATTCGACTTTCGAGTTTCGAGCCATTCGAAAGTCGAAACTTTTGCAAAAGTGAGCAAAACTGCAAAAGTCGAAACTTTCTAGTTTCTACTTTCTAGTTTCTAGTTTCTAGTTTCTACTTTCTACATTTCTAGTTTCTACTTTCGAGTTTCTAGTTTCTACTTCTAGTTTCTAGTTTCTACTTTCGATTTTCTAGTTTCTACTTTCTAGTTTATACTTTCGAGTTTCTAGTTTCTACTTCCGACTTTCGAGTTTATAGTTTCTACTTTCTAGTTTCTACTTTCGAGTTTCGAGTTTCTAGTTTCTCCTTTCTAGTTTCTACTTTCGAGTTTCTAGTTTCTACTCGAAAGTAGAAACTAGAAACTCGAAAGTAGAAACTAGAAAGGAGAAACTAGAAACTCAAAAGTAGACACTAGAAAGTAGAAACTATAAACTCGAAAGTCGAAAGTAGAAACTAGAAACTCGAAAGTATAAACTAGAAAGTGAAAACTAGAAAATCGAAAGTAGAAACTAGAAACTAGAAGTAGAAACTAGAAACTCGAAAGTAGAAACTAGAAACGTAGAAAGTAGAAACTAGAAACGTAGAAAGTAGAAACTAGAAACTAGAAACTAGAAACTAGAAAGTTTCGACTTTTGCAGTTTTGCTCACTTTTGCAAAAGTTTCGACTTTCGAATGGCTCGAAAGTCGAATCTACGTGAGGCGTGTCCGTGCTTCCTAGGGGGAAAGTAAGAAGGGAGGCCCTAAAATTACCGACGAAAAAGAAATGGAAAAACTTGCAACTAAAACAGAGGTGTCCCTCACTATAAATGACCAGCCAAGAAGAAGTAATTGGGAGAAAGCCTGATGGTGATGGTTATAAAGATAATATGCAACAAAATGGTGATGGTTATAAAGATAATATGCAACAAAATACTAAACGACTGGGTAGAACATACCAAAATGCCTCACGAACAAAGTTGCTTACCAAGGCCGTAAGAGGGGTTTATGTTACAACTTACAAGTGAAAAAGATGCAAAAGGAAAATAAGTACTTTATTTAAAAATTCAAAATGCTGCAAAAAAATGTTTACGACATTCATAGTTTGTAATTTATCAATCAATGTCGATGATGTGATTAAGAGAAAGAAAATGCTAAATAGATTGATAGCATCTTGATCACTAAATATGTTTAAACTTTAGCCAGATTTTGTAACACTAGTGTATGCACATACAAGCATAAGCTACGGAGAATCTATAAAAAGAACATACCCAGGTTTAAGATTTGTTCTTAATAGCTTATTGGATATTACTTATGGTCCAAAACTTTGGACCACATCATGCTGAAAATAATTGTCCTGAAGGCTGAAGGAAGACAATACATTATGAATTCTCTTTCCTATTCAAGACAGTTCTAAACAAAACCGAGGACAGAAGTGCTGTCATAAGCAATGGTGAACGAAGCTACCTCTTTTAATCCAATGTTTCATTATGGATTTAATAGTTGCGCACTTGCGCATCCATTTGAGATGCTTCAGGATGTAATTTCGACAATGCAGTTATGCAAGTTTTATATAGAAGGGTCGAGGTCGTCAAATAAGGTTCTGTTCAATTTACTATTTTTTTAGAAGATTACTATGCTTACATGTATACTGAACTGACTCAAGGCAGTAATCGTTTTACCTTCTTCACTCTTAAGTTCGCCGCTCGGCCCGCTCGTGCTCGTGCCGCTTGTCGTGAGTCTCTGACTCGTGAGTCGTGACCTCGTCGTCACTTGTCGGCGTGCGGCTTGTGTCGGTGTGCTGCTCGGCCCGCTCGTCGCCTCTCTTTCTTTCTCTTTCTTTCCTCTCTTCTCTCTTCTCTCTTCTCTCTTTTTTCTTTCTCTCCTCTCTTCTCTCTTCTCTCTTTTCTTTCTCTCCTCTCTTCAGTCTTCTCTCTTTTCTTTCTTTCTCTCCTCTCTCTCTCTCTTTTTTTCTTCTTTCTTTCCTCTCTTCTCTCTTCTCTCTTTCTCTCCTCTCTTCTCTCTTCTCTCTTCTCTCTTTTTTCTTTCTCTCCTCTCTTCTCTCTTCTCTCTTCTCTCCTCTATTTTCTTGCAAGTTGATGGAAGGTTTTGGAGTTGCAATGGAATGGTTTGGGGGGGTTTATATAGCCTTCAAATCCCCCCCTCCCACTTAAGGAATAATGCTTTTTGGAGGGGCCAAAACTAAAAATGCCACCCCCCCTCCACATGCAAATGCTGGGAAAGCATGTTCAGCCCATGTGGAGGGAGGAATCCAACATAAAAAAATAAAAAAAGTGACCCAAAGCCCACCCACCCCATAATGGCTGTCGGACGGGACTGAACCGGCCGGTACCGGTTCGTACCGGCCGGTACCTGCCTGACTCGGCCGGTTCGGTCCGGTACGGGTTGGTACCGGCCGGTTCAGGTCTGTTTCGGTCCCGGGTGCTGGACTCGGTTCGGCCCGGCCAAATCCGGTACGTACCGGCCGGTACGTACCGGTACCGGCCGAGATTTGAAACCCTGGCCGAGATTTGGAACCCTGCTTACCAACTGATGCTGAATACTAAAATTCTGTGAGATAAGGTTCCATGGAATGTACTGCACTATTGTCGATACTTATAGCCGTGTTTGTCATGTAATCTATGCAGTCAAAGTCGGTAGTCAGCCCTAGTCGGCCAAGGGCCGACTAGGACTAGTCAGGACTAGTCGACCAAAACTTATGCTAACCCCTCCCCCCTCCCTAAACATATATGATATATGAACTGGTATAAATGTCAATAAGTATATGATATTAGTCGGTTAATAACAATACATACCTTCATACTTCACAGCATGGGTATAAATACATAAGTAACAGAACACAGTTGTATTGGATTCATGCCCATGTTAGAAGACTCAGAACTAAGAATTCATCACAATATTGGTTTGATGATGTTTAATCTGTGAACAACCCCGATTTTGATTATAGGGTTATATGGATATCAACAAATAAACAATAATTATTTGTCTATGTTTTTATCTGAGATTCTCAGGTGCTCAACAAATGATTACAGAGAAGAGCCATATTTGTGAGTCTTGCGACTCAAGACTTTGAGCCAATGTAAAAAAATCCAAACAAAATTGCTTGCAAAGACTCCTTGCAAAAAAAAATTTTGCTTGCAGAATGCTGCCTGGGGACTAGTCGGCAGTTGCTAGTCAGGGACTAGTCGGGATTCCGCCCAACAATGACTAAATCGGAATTAATCGGTCGGCAAAATGCCGCCTGGGGACTAGTCGGCGACTCTCGATTTTGATAGCATAGCATGTAATATCCAAAGAACAAGTTTATATTAGGCATAAGGAAATGCAATGATGGGTGGCTTGAATATATCATTGATTGCTGCATAATAAATGAGCCACTATCTGTATGATAGCAGCCATACTGAAGTTGGCAAATCCAACTCTTAATGATATAGCTACATAATTTATTGTGATCCTATGTCACCATAAAAATCTACTCTTGTAAGATTTCAAAAATGGGTGAACATATTATCCTTTGGGAAACGGTGCATATGCCCTTGGGATTTGTAACATGACGTGTTGGAATAGTTCTATTTCTTTGCAACTACACAAGGCATCTGAAAGAATGAAAGTAAAATAACAACTCACTTGAGGCATGATAGAGGTCTTGCTTTAATAAGAGAACTCTGCCTCCTTTCAACATAGCTATTCACTTGATTGTGATCCTATTTCATTGTTGAATCTATCTCAATAATTTCTTTTTCAACAGGGAGCAAACATTATACTCGGGGGAAGGAGGCACCGCCTTGGCATGACATTTTTTGAGCCTACTGTACTCGGTGATGTTAATAATGATATGCTCATATCTAGGTAAAGCACTTAAATCTTAGTTACACTCGCAGGGGTACATGTATAACTTGTGATGTCAGCTATCTTTATTGCAGTCTGTGAAAGACTCTTTAGTTGATCTGACAATACTTGCATTTTGATAGGTGTAACCTTTTATAGGAACAGAGGGCAAAGTTGTCATAGAAATAATCATGATACAATTAGAGAACTTTTAGTATTCACACCTACGAAATATCTCATGTATATGTCATAAATATTTATCACTGCTATGGTTCTTAATATTTATTTTGTATCCTAACAAATTCGGTTATATGTTTTCTATTATGCAACTTAACTAACATTCCATTTGGTTACAGGGAAGAAGTATTTGGTCCAGTTGCACCACTTCTGTGTTTTAAGACCGAAGAAGAAGCTATCCGCATAGCTAACGACACAAATGCTGGTATTTAGCAGATTTCAGTATACAAAATTCTCTTAGGTAGTAGAATTTAATTACCAAAGTAATGTGCCCACATATGAATAAAGTTGTTGCTTCAGATTCCATTTATTTTTCGGACTTAATTGTGGCATCATTCATCTTTCCACTATTTTTTATTCCAAAAGATTTTACATAAAGGACTCTCAAACTTAACAAATCATCCTAAAGATAAATAGTAGTTACAAGCTAATATGTCAATTAAGTATTCTATCTAAATTGAAATCAGATGTGACTTCCAATAGCTCCACCATTATCATCATTCAAATCTTATCACATTAAGATGTGGTCTTAATTAAGAAGGTTCCAAAAAAAGATAGACAATAATTTTCCTACTATACATCAACCTGATGGCAACCTTGGTTGCGAAACCTGACCAAGGCAACTTGGAAAGGGAAGAACTTGCTAAAAACCCTAGAAGACTAGTTGTTGGGTAGAGAGACCTATATTATTGGTCACACAGTTTAGGCGCATACTATTTTTTAAGAGGCAGTGATGATTTGTATATAAGAATGATAAAAAAATACATTGATTCCTTCCTGGACCATTGGGATTATGAAAAGAAATTTTATAGTGAACAACCACTGATAAGTATATCCTTCATGGATGGGTAACCAGTTTAAATAGAAATCGTACTGAGTAAACCTACGGTGGTTGGCATATGATTCTAGTGATTTGATATTACTATGCTAGACTACTGCTGTTTAAAACTCCAGTATCAAGCCACCTATTTTTGTTTCAGCTTATTCTGCTAGTTTCTTACAGTTCAGTGCAACATGTTATAATTTACATTGTAATTTGTAAGAAACAAAGGATACAATTATGGGAAAAAAATAGATAGCAGAGTTTAATATAAAGGAATGAGATGGATCACACTCTATTACAAAGATGATAAGAGGAATCTTATTAAGTTATGTTTGCACAAGAGTTCAATATGAGCTAACTTCTCGGCATAGTGCTTAGCTTCCCGCTGAGCATGTTTTCCTTCCACCTTTGAAGATGAAATAAATGTAGAATGTGTAATATATAAGAGATCATCAATTGTAGTGAAAATTCATGTATGTATTTAACCTATTTTATGATACACCACACTATTGAAAGATTCTTTGAGGTGCTGTGAGATCCTCTTTATTTTAAGTTGCTTTTAAATGATTTTACTAGTAAATATATTCTGACCACTCAGAAGAAGTTTGTTTTCTAGATAAGTCTAGCATCTTGTTTAAGTTAAACATTGATTTTGTAGAACATAACTAGCGCATGTTACAACATAATTAAAATTTTAATTCATTCTTTTTAAAATTATCTTCGCTTATGTGCACTCCTCACAATCATATTGATATGAATTTATGCAAGGTGGATTAATGTTAGTTGGCTCTTTCTTTCCCCACTCTAAGCAAACCAGATCAGTAGATGGTTTTTGTGTAGTGCAGGGCAAAAGCATACAAGGTTTGCATGAGAAAGTTATACTACATCACATATATTTTTACAAGGAAAGGGAAAAACCTCGCCGGCTGAGTCGGTTAGTGAGAGGGTGCCTGATCATCCAGCCATCGGCTCGGGATTTTAATCTCGACCGTCGGCTCTATGCGGATACCTACTTGCTGTATTTTATTAATAACAAATAGAAATCACATCTGAAAGAGTCCGGTATCGTCCGAAATGCTCCCGAATAAGGCCGCAGACAACCCCCACGGCTTAGGGCACATTCTACATCATTTATAAAGTTTAAAAATGACAGAAAACATCATAAGAAGGCCTAAAAAAAGAGACTAAATAGATAAAATGACATTTCAGCATTATTAAGCTTAAACGAATTTTGTGACGTAGATCATGTCTTCATCAAATTTTTGGAGGAAGAAACAACATTTCTAAATGACTCCTTGTTGAAGAGCAAATGTGAGGTGTAGGCTCCATTTCTTCATTTTTCGAGATGCCTTCTCAACAGCTTCATAACAAAGGAGTGCAAGCTGGTTCCTCACTAATAAAAAACCCCTTTAAGCAAAATTGTGTTCCCTATGAGGAATCCTTGAATAAAAATGCAAGTAACTAAATCTTGGAGTCCATATCTGAAGATTGGTTTTTATTAAAAAAAAATAGAGAAAAAGGAAGAGCAACGTTGTCGATCATCTATTTCAGACGGTGATAGCGTTTATTTAATTAAACTATCAAACTCACAACTCAACAAAAAAGGGCCTGTTACGACTACATGTAACTGGAAGAAACTTGAAATGCAAGCAGATTCTCACAAAATAGTCTATAAAAAAAATAAAAACCTCATATCGGATCTTAGTTCATACAATTTATTTAACAACGCTCTCAAACTCACTATTCAACAAATAAGGGGGAAACCATCAATTGCAAGATATGAGAGAGAGAGAGAGAGAGAGAGAGAGAGAGAGAGAGAGAGAGAGAGAGAGAGGTTGTGGTGAGGGGGGAGCATATCGCTTGACGCCATCAACACTATTCTCCAACAAACCCACCGCCTTCGGATCATTTGTCCCCATTATACTGATCCCACAGCTAGCTCTGGTGAGGGAGGATGATCGAAGAAAGGGGGTGGGGTGGGGGGGTCCAATGGACAAAGTGAAATCAAGGCCTTCGATGGGATCTCGACGTCTCGTGCCCCCGTGGATCCGCTCCTTTAGGTCAATGGAATTGCGGTGAGAGAAGAATAAACTATAGGGGCTCCCTATTAATTCGGCCTTTACTCTTGAGAGAGAGAGAGAGAGAGAGAGAGAGAGAGAGAGACGAACCCAGGGTGACGCTTGCCAGAAAGGAGTCATTACGGGGTATAGTAGGCATGTGGATGGTTGTGATCGTGCCTTCATTCAGTGAATGGGCATTAAAACGGTAAGCTTCGGAGATACCGTGTATAAGTGGTTTATTCTTTAAAATAAATTATAAAAAAAATGCTTTAACGATGAGCTGACATGTGGCTACTGAACATTGTATCCATTAAATTGAGTGATGCATCCTACTCATCCAATGTAGCATATCTCAGATCAGACGTCTATGATAGATTTTTTTTGTCTCTTTATTCATATTTGGATCACAAATGTAGTCCATTATATATATATATATATATATATATATATATATATATATATATATATATATATATATATATATATATATATATATATATATAGTGAGAGAGAGAGAGAGAGAGAGAAAGAGAGTTCCTTATGTGGTATGATGTGAATATTTGTTTCATTCAGGTGTATCTATTGCATCATAAATTCATCCACCATGCATTTATTATACATAGGTGTGGTTCTTGTTGAGTCCTTTTCAACAGTGAGCAGTTCTATTTTTATGATAGTGATTTATGTTTTCTCTGCGTTTTGGGCTCCTGATTCCTTGCACTTATCCACATTGAAAATTTGACAAAAACTTAGTCATATGCATGTAAAGTTAATATTACAGGAAACTTGCCAAAAATAACCAACATGGAACTTCTTTTCGGTCGGAAACATGGATCCCATTTTCATGTAACATTGTATACATATGCAGGGCTAGCTGCATACATATTTACAACAAGCATTCCTCGTTCTTGGCGTGTATCGGAAGCTCTTGAATATGGACTTGTTGGCGTGAATGAAGGGCTCATTTCTTCTGAGGTGAAAACAGACACGTGAACTAATCACTTGGTGCTCATTAGATGACAGTGTTAAATTTTGTATTATATTATCTAGGTGGCACCATTTGGAGGAGTTAAACAGTCCGGTCTTGGACGGGAAGGTTCCAAATATGGGATGGACGATTACTTGGAAGTAAGTCGATGGACTATATTCTTTTCATAATAGTTTTTCTTTTTTTTTTTGTTAAGTTGACATGTTCTTCTCCATGTGTATGCAGCTGAAATATGTGTGCTTGGGCAACCTGAAAGAGGCTTGATATAAAGGGATCAAGGAGGCCATTCAGCCGCAATAATAAAGACCCTTATATAGGGTCCAAATTTGGTGGTATGTCAGTCTTGGTATATTATTTCTGTCTGTGTAAAATGATTATTTGCTTGCTGCGTAGGAAACATGAACCCTTTACTTTGTTAGAAGTACCCGTACTCGATTCTTGTCATGTGATAGAGAATATTCATTTTAATTCAAATTATTCAAAGTTTCATTCAGCAACATCCACATGGCGGTTCTTTTAATTCGTTTACTGGATCCTTCTTGCACTCGGTTCTCTTACCCATATAAAGGTAACATAGGGAAAAATAAATAAAGCATATCATTTACATTAAAAAAAAAACAGTAATAGAAAGATTTTGCATCATAGAATATTCGAAAAGAAAAGCATGCCATTTGATATTTGAATCAACATTCGAAGATACACCTAACTCGAAGCATCGAAAGGACATTAAGAAAGTTTTTGCATGAGAGTGATGTTCAAGAAAGGAAAGGAAAAAAGAAAACTTCATACTATGAATTGTAGGAAATTTCCTCTAGACGCGGTGGTGGGAAGCGCTGGATCCATTAAAAAAATTTAATTTGCTAGCCTCAGCTCATCCATGAAGAAAGCCCACAAACCCTAAGAAAGTTTTTGCATGAGAGTGATGTTCAAGAAAGGAAAGGAAAAAAGAAAACTTCATACTATGAATTGTAGGAAATTTCCTCTAGACGCGGTGGTGGGAAGCGCTGGATCCATTAAAAAATTTTAATTTGCAAGCCTCAGCTCATCCATGAAGAAAGCCCACAAACCCTAGAATATACATGTCTTTAGTTACTACTCTCGTACATATTATACTTAGCGAGTACATTATCACTATGCATTATATTAAATGTGTATGTATACATCAAAGCCCAGAGGTGGCTCCGTTAAGGGATGTGGGGACTGGATTAACCTGCAAAGGGAAATTACATTATTGATTATTGAAAAGAGGACTCTAATTTTGACCCCAAATTAATAGGATAATAATGCACACTGATAATAAAGCAGGATAATACAACACCCCAAATTTTGACAATTAATTATGACCCCAAATTTTGACACCAATTGTGGACAAGATAATGGAGAATAGAGTAAGTTGGTTTGGCCATGTACAACATACAATAGAGGTGGCGGCGCGGCGCCGATAAAGAGTGGGTCCCAGATTAGTCTAGAAGGTCCGAGGAGAGGAAGACCTAAGATAACATTGATGGAAGTTGTTAGAAAAGACATGGAAAAACTTTCATTGACAACCGCTATAGCCCTAAATAGAATGAATGGCGAAAACGGATTAATAATGCCGACCCCAAGTTGATGGGACATGGCTTGATGGTTATGGTTATGGGATTAGCATAATCTGTTCTCTCTTCTAAATTCTTGTGCCGCTATCGACAGGTTACAGATCCATGGGACGCACGCTGGGCCGGCATGAGATCTGAAGCTGCAAATAGTTGGGAGTCCAAATAAAGGCTGATATGGTTCTTTTTAGGAGATCCTTCTTTTTTTTTCTTCTTACCAAATAAAAAAGAAGGTAGGGTTTGTTTTCTTACCAAAGACACTGGCTGTAACTCCCTGAAGTTCAGATGGTGTTTGAAAAAATGTGATCTGTGAGCTTTCCAGTCATTGGAATTTTAGATGTTCTTCAATGGTTGTGTGTTGTTTCATTAGATCTTGCAGTATGAGAACAATTTTATTCCTATTAATGGTGTTGATCAGCAGAATTATCCTCAATGCACTAGGGAATCAACCCTCATTCCAACTTCTCTCGTGGTGGTGGTGGTGGTGGTGGTGGTGGTGGTGGTTACGAAAATCCGACTGTTTTTCCAAAAGCTCCAAAGCTGTTGGAGATCGGCCTCGATAACTACTTAGGCACATAACATACTATGACGCTTCCACGGCCAACGTCCTTGTTGGCCCACTCTATTGACACTGGCCCGATGGTAGTCTTTTTTCTTTTTGGCAATTTTCACTCATCTATCAGTATTTTAATCTAGTCTATCGGTCGCCCTTTCCAGGATTGGAATCTTGGACGTGCGGCTAGCTCTGATACCAAATGTTACAAACTCGACCATTTTTTTCAAAATCTCCGAAGCTGTTGGAGATCGGGTTCGATAACTATTTAGGCACATTACAATGGTGCCCTCATTCAGACTTCTCTCATGGTGGTGGTGGTGGTGGCGGTGGTGGCGGTACCCGAACACCTAAACCCTAGCAACATGTGTTCATATGTTTAAACTGCTCTCAAAACATTAGGCAACTCATAACAAATGACTTGTTTGATGGATCATTAAAAATATGCATTTTTCAATGAAATGCTCAAGGATCCATTGAAAACTCTTCTGTAATTCTGACATGTATGATAAAGACTCATTGACGGCATTTTGCATTTATGCTCCCTCATAATTCTTGATATTACATATAAACCCCCAAGTCTTCATAATTACATTGCAACTTTTTTCAGAAAAAAAAACCCTACGGCAAGCTTGCTGTGTAACAATCGAAATATTTATCAAGTATAGGGCTGCAAATGAACCAAACTGTTCATGAGTAGCTCACGAACAAGCTCGGTAAAGGCTTGTTCGAGCTTGTTTGATTACTATTTGAGCCAAGCCCAAGCCTAGAGTGTAGGTTCGATTAATAAACAAACCAAGTTCAAACATACTAAAGCTCGGCTCAGTTTGGCTTGTGAACATGTTTGTTTAGGGATCGTGAGCAAGCTTGTGAATAAGTTAATAAAAGACTTGAATAGACCAAATATATTTAGTCTAAGATTTAACTTAAGATAGAGTTCATGAACAAGTTTGATAAGAGCTCGTTCGAGTAAGCTCGTTTATTAAACAAACCAAGCTCAAACAGACCAAAGCTCAACTCGGTTTGATTACTAATCAAGTTGAGCCCAAGTTAAGCAAACATATCAAAACGAGAAAACGCAGGCCGAACCATCTCACCGGCGTACTGCCATATCAAATCGTGCGCATGACCCAACCTATTTTTCTTGTCCGACTTTTATGTCGATGCCAATCGTGTGCACGACCTGGGGAGGTTGTGTGCACAACTGTTCCTGGCTTATTCCTGCTTGCTTCTGTGCTCTGTCTTCTACCATTTCTTTGCGCATGAACCTTGGAGTTGTATGTGGTTTATTTGAAGCCACATCTTCAATAATCTCAACCATGGCTTCATAACAAGACATGAGTACATTCTTGAACACGAACTCCATCTCTTTGCACAGTGAATCCATTGCCTAATCGTCGTTGCCGCTTTGCCCCCGAACCGTGAGCCCAATCACTCATTTTAGTAATTGCCCAAGTCTTTCGACTTGGCACTGGAACTCACCTCCTAATCATCTTCGCCCCTGAATGTGCTTCACCTGCATCTTTGTTCTTCATTGAATATTGTACATGTACCACCGCCCTCCCGGCTAATCTGTATAGGCCTCCACCTAAGGCCCCTTCATGATCATGGAAGCTCCGTCCCAAACTTCCACAACTCCACCTTGACCTGTGAAGGTGCATCCAAGGGAATCTAGCCTGGAAATAGAGACTAGATTTTTCCTCCACCCAGGAACATGACAGACATTCTTGAGTGTCTGTACTCGCCCGCCAGATATCTCAAGTTGAATATCCCCAACTCCCTTTATCGACACCTTGGAGCCGTCACCAGCTATCAACTTGCCACCATCATACTCCGCATACTTGTCGAATCATGCCATATGCGAACAAATATGATGTGGCCCCGCTATCGATTTTCTAGTATCGATCTGATATAGAATCAGTGCTAGCCATCAAAACATCCCTCTCATCGAAATCCCTCGATGAGGCATAACCGACGGATCCATCATCCTTATCTTTGGATGACCCTGAGAAATCCAGACTTGCTCCACGTTTCCACTTGCACTATGATTTGATGTACCCAGATCTTTCGTACTTCCAACAAGTGTCTTGCCTCTTCTTCGCCCCTGCCACCACCGATAGCGCCTTGGATTGATTGTCACCACCCGCCTCACTTGTCCCCTCCAATCGGAGCTCGTTTGCGAGAAGTGTACTCGTGACTTCCTTCAATTTGATGGTTTCTTTCTCGTAGAGCATCATGACCTTCAGATGCTCGTAGAACTGGGGTAAAGATCCCAAAAGAAGTAGCACCTTATCCGTCTCCTTCATGTCTTCACCGATATTAATGAGTTCTTCCGTCAGTTAATTGAATGCTGAGATATGCTCTGAGATCCTTGTACTTTTCTCCATCTAAAAAGTGTAGATATTTTGCTTTAGTTACAACCGGTTCGTAAGCGACAGGGTCAAGTACATACCCTCCAACTTCTCCCATAATTTTGTCACAGAACTTCTCTGTAGACGTTTGCCAACACAATCTTCTAGAGACACATCTAAATTGCACTCGCTGCCTTCAAATCATACTCAAACCAATCGTCTTTCTAGAGCCCGGCTTGACGCTCATCAGAGCTTTGTGCAATCCACCTTGAATCAACGTATCCCTGACTTGTATTTGCCACAAACCAAAGTTGATTTGGCCATCGAACTTCTCGATCTCGAACCGTAGGTTCGAACCTTGAGTTGTCATCTCTGAATTATTCGACATCGATCTGGAGCCTTCGAATCACGAACAAGATGCTTTGATACCAATTTGTTGTGATCCGATACCCTCGTGCAATGAAAGGAGTAAGGAAACACGACATGCGAGGAACTCCCACGAAGAAGACAACGGCTTACTACCATCGAGAAGACAAATAAATAAACAAAGCCCATAAAAATAATACACACAATGTCCAGCAATAACGATTAATGAATTTACTAGTATAGGGATAACCTAAGTACCAGATCTATACCTCTCTCCAATCCCTCACACCACCCACAAAGAGAATCCCTCCCATACGAGAATAGATTCCGCAACCCTCTCACCCAGGAGAAACAAGAGGAAACCCTTCCTGAAGCCCACAAGTCTACTTGGATTCCTCTCCCTCTCCCTTAATGATGACTACACTCTAAACCCAAGTATAGACTTCCTCTCTTTCATCTTCTCCTATGCACTAGATTCGTCCTAGACCTTTCTTTTTATAGGCACACATTCGTATCCAATTTGAGGAAGAAATCCTACGAGAAAATGTAGGCCGAACCGCCTCACCGACGGACTGCCATATCAAGTCGTGTGCACGACATGGGGATGTTGTGCACACAACCCAACGTTGTTTTCTCGCCTGACTTTTATGTCGATGCCAGTTGTGCGCACGACCTGAGAAGGTTGTGCACACGACTGTTCCTACGCTATATCTTCCATCGTTTCTTTGTGCACGAACCTTGGAGTTGTATGAGGCTTGTGTGTACCATTCCCTTTTGGAGCCGGCAACGCAACAGTCGGAGAGAAGGAGGGGGGATCGGCCATGCAACAAACAAACCCCCCCCCCTCTCTGGGTCGGCATGTAGCCAGAAGGAGGGGGGGTCGGTCGGTCGGTCACCAAGGAGAGAGGGGGCAGCACACCCCCCCCCCCCCCTCTCTCTCTGGGTCGGCATGTAGCCAGAAAAGAGGGCAGCACACCCCCCCCCCCCCCCCACTGGGTCGGCATGTAGCCAGGAGGGGGGGGGGGGGGTCGGTCGGCATGTAGCCAGGAGAGAGGGGGCAGCACACACCCCCCCCCCCCTCTCTGGGTCGGCATGTAGCCAGGAGAGAGGGGGCAGCACACCCCCCCCCCCCCCCCCCCCCTCTGGGTCGGCATGTAGCCAGAAAGGGGGGGGGGGTCGGTCAGCATGTAGCCAGGAGAGAGGGGGCAGCACACCCCCCCCCCCCCCCCCCCCTCTCTGGGTCGGCATGTAGCCAGGAGAGAGGGGGCAGCACACCCCCCGAGGGGTCAGCACACCCCCCCCCCTCTGGGTCGGCATGTAGCCAGAAAAGGGGGGGGGGTCGGTCGGCATGTAGCTAGGAGAAAGGGGGCAGCACACCCCCCCTCCCCTCTCTACCTCGCACGGCTGGTCAACAAGGCTGCGAAAAACGTCGGAGGTTACGCTGCGCTGACAACGCCTTGGAGTAACCAGGTGTCAACCGCGCGCCACGTCACCGCGGCGGTTGAACTCATTGCGGGGACATGTCACCCCCCCCCCCCCCCCCCCGATTTTCAGGGAGCGTTGTAACCGTCACCCCACACTATAAAAGGGGACCTACCCCTTCAGCATGAAAAGGAAGAATTCTGGAGGAGACGCTGCCCGTTTCGTCCCGGAATTTGCGGAGCTGCGGAGATCGGTCGGTCTGCACCCAGAGGCTGTCTGCGGAGGTCGGTCGGTCAGCACCCAGAGGCTGTCTGCGGAGGTCGGTCAGTCGGCAGCCAAACACTGTTTGCAGTAACCTGCAGACAGACGCTGTCTGCAGCGGTCGGTAGTCAGAGTGAAATTGCAGAGGTCGGTAGTTTGGGAGACCGGTCCTCAGGGTATGTAATTGGGGTTAAGGTGAGAGATTGTAACCGAAAGAATAGTCTTAGTGCATTCTCGCCCCACCCGTGGTTTTTTCCCCTTCATCGTTGAGAAGGGGTTTTCCACGTAATTCCCGGTCTGTTTTTATTTGGCTTGTTGGATTGTGCTCGCCACCCGAACCGCCCGGTTCGATTCAGAACCCCCCACAATCTTGGCACCGTCTGTGGGATAGTCTTTGAGACTTCCTACTAGAGCTTTCGACTGTTGACCCGTGGGTGTCGACCAGTCTGAGGCTACCTGCATCCAGCAGTCCACGACCACACAGTTGAAGAACGATGGCCGGTGGACCGTATCGTACCCGCTCGACGTCGCAGCTCCCGTCTGAAGCCGCACCACTCGGAGATGCTAATGACGTCGGGCGTCTTGTTCAACCACCAACGGACACGGAGAGCGTAGTCCCGTTGGCGAATCCTGTACTGGGGGTCGGGGACTCCAGTCAAGCTCCGGTAGCAACCCTGGCTCCGCTAACAGGGGGTCTGTCGGAAGCTTTTCTGGCCACAATGATGATGACCCAACAAGCTCTCACCACCCAGCTCCAAACGATGTAGCGCAACTACGAGGAGTTGCGTGACTTCGTGCGGGCCGCACCGACGGGCGGTCTACTCAATCAGGGCATGTTGGCCCAAGCGGGACAGAGCCTCCCCACTCAAGCTGCACCACCAGTGCCTCAGGTGGAGGTCAGGGTTAATCGCTCGGTGGAGGTCCAAAGTGCGAATCCCGACGGGCGAGACTCGAGTAGCCCGGAGCCTGCAGAAAGAAACAAGCACGCTCGAGCGGCGTCAGCACGCTCGGATGTCTGGTCCCGGCTCGGGGCGCACCCGCGACAGCCCCCCTGCCTCCAAGCATCACTCCAAGACGGACTCGGCACAAGTGCATCGCCCGAAGCGAGACGGTGAACACCATCGTCAACCGAGTGATAGCCATCATACTCGGATGACGTCGGCGAGTCGGCAGCCGGCTCACATTGCTGATCGGAGGAGCGTACACGAACGCATTCGGATACATGCGTCGGAGCGACTCGGGGAGCGAGAGGAGATCCAGCGAGACCGACCGGGGGTCCGAGCTCCCGACCGGTTGGAGGAAGTCGCCATCCGAGGAGCCGCACGATCGTCGCTTGTCGAGAAGCTACTCCGGGAGCCATTCCCTCAAGGATGGAATCCTCCACGCCTTCCCAAGTTTGACGGATCGAAAGACCCGGTGGAGCATGTACTTGCTTTCCGGGATGCTCTGGTCCCGTACGAGGATGATCATATCCTCTGTCGGACTTTCGCCAACAGCTTGTCGGGAACGCCCCTTGAATGGTTCCACAAGCTCAGGCCCTCATCCATCTCCTCATTCTCGGAGCTGAGCACGCGGTTCATCGACCAGTACCGATGCAATCGCCGGGAGCTGAAGACTCTGGAGTCACTCTTCGGGATGAGTATGACCCAGAAGGAGACGCTCCGACAATTCTACCATAGGTTCAGGTCCGAGTACCTGAGCTTGGCAGACGCAGACGGGCAGGATCGCATGGTGATCGCTGCCTTCAAGAATGCCATACAGCCTACCCAGCTCGTCAACGCGTCGCTCATCAAGCGAACCCCGGAGACGATTGACGAGCTGTCACGACGCGTTGAGAAGTACATCAAGATCAAAGACGCGGACCGCAAGAGGAAGGCTGTGGAAACCAGGGCCCCGCACCAGGGCTACGCCAAGCCAGCTGCCGTGAAGAACGTCAACAAGCAGCAGGGGGGGCGACGCGGAATGACGCGAAGCGGCAAAGGCAAGACAGGCCAGCGAGGCCGCAGTGGAACAGAGAGTTCACAGTACTGAACGCCCCCATAGACTAGATCTTGGAAGCTATCAAGGGCGAACCATACTTCAAGTGGGCGCAACCACTTGAACCCGGAGAGAGGGGAGCCAGAGATGCATCAAGGTACTGCGAGTACCACCAGGGCCAAGGCCACACTATCCTGCAGTGTCAGGCGCTCAAACATCATATTGAGGATCTCATTGAGGCCGGCCATATTGGCTGCTTTATTGACCTCCCTCAACGTAAGGAGACTAAGGCTGTAAGGGAAGTCCAGCGAGGAGCGACGGCACATCGCTTACCGGGTCCTCCACCAGAAAGACGCCAGCTCCGAGAGGTAGACGCCGTCTACGGGTACCCTGGCCCTGTACCGTCGTCAAATGCCGTCGACCGACAGGTGTGGCGTATTGAACAAGCAAGGCAAGTTCACCATGTGGTACTCGACCCTGTCATCCGTCCCAAGCCAAGAGTGGAAGCTACAGTACAGTTTTCGGCGGCTGATCTGGTCGGAATAGAGAGGCCTCACAACCATCCCCTGGTCATACGGCTCCAGATAGCCAATTGCCTTGTGAAGAGAATTCTGGTCGACATCGGAAGTTCGGTAGATGTTCTCTTCCTCAGCGCCTTCGACGCCATGCAGCTAGATCGCGGACAGATGACCGAGTCGTCGTCGACGATAACGGGCTTCACGGGGGAGGCTGCAAGGGTGGTTGGTGAGATCACCCTCCCGATCACAACAAGGCATCTCACTAATCTTACCCGGTTCATTGTGATCGAAGCTCACTCGGCGTACAACATCATCCTCGGAAGGCTGTGGCTTCACCACTTGGACGCGGTTCCCTCATCGGCCCACCAGGTAGTGAAGTTTTGGACCGACAAGGGTGTGATGAGCATTCGAGGCGACCAGTCCTCGGCAGCCAAATGCGAGCTTAGTGCCATCCATCTGAAGACGACATGCCAAATTGAGGGAGGAGAACCAGGTCGAGGCGGCACTGAGTTGGGCATCCTCAACCTCTGGACTGTGAAGCAGAGTCAAGAAGCTCCAACGTTCCAGCTCCACGCCCGATCAAGCGTAGAAGCACGAGGGGACCAACCCCCTTTGAAGACCGACCTGTCAGCTGAGCTTAAAGAGCTGACAGTGTCGAGGAACTTGCTGAAGACCGACCTGTCAACTGAACGTAAAGAGTTGACAGTGTCGGAGGACCTGCTGAAGGACGACCTGCCAGCTGAACATAAAGAGCTGACAATGTCGAGGGACCTGACGAAGGCCGATCGGTCAGTTGAAAGTAAAGAACTGGCTGCGTCGAGGCGCACGAAGAAGGCCGGTCAGTTAGCTGAACTTAAAGTGCTAACTGGTCCGAGCGACCCGATGGAGACTGACCTACCAGCTGAAGGTAAAGAGCTGAACAGGATGACGCACCCTCAGAAGACCGACCGACCAGTTGAATCTAAAGAACCGGGCGAGTCGGAGAACCCGAACACGGAGTGGGAGGAGTCGCCTGCCGTCGAGCCAATTCTGCCCGTGAACTTAGGAGAAGCGGGCCATCCGAGGATAACTTTTCTCGAGTCGCAGCTGCCGAAGCATAATGCCGATGCTATGACGATATTTCTCAAGGCAAACCTGGACGTGTTCGCATGGTCAGTTGAGGATATACCAGGCATCCACCCCGAGGTAGCCTGTCATCACCTCAACATTCGAGAAGGAGCTGCACCTGTACGTCAGAAGCCCCGGTCGCTAGCACCGGAAAAAGCAGCAGCTGTCAACATGGAGGTAGAGAAGCTGCTACGAGCGGGCATCATCAGAGAGGCTCGGTACCCGAAGTGGATCGCTAACGTGGTCACCGTCCCCAAGAAGTCAGGAGCCATTCGGGTCTGCATCGACTTCACAAATCTCAACCAGGCATGCCCAAAGGACAGCTACCCGCTACCACGCATCGATACCCTGGTTGATTCCACAGCAGGACACGAGAGGCTCTCGTTCATGGACGGCTACTCGGGCTATCACCAGATCCCCATGAATCCGGAAGACCAGGAGCACACGACCTTCGTCACGGGTCGAGGGCTCTTCTGCTACAAGATGATGCCTTTCGGGCTGAAGAACACGGGAGCAACGTACCAGAGGCTGGTGAACAAGATGTTCGTCGACCAAATCGGAAGGAATGTGAAGGTCTACGTCGACGACTTGCTTGTGAAGATTCAGGCTGAGGATACGCATATGCAAGACCTGGAGGAAACCTTCGCAACCTTGCGGAGGTACAATATGAAGTTGAACCCGGCCAAGTGCGCCTTCAGCGTGACGTCGGGAAAATTTCTGGGATACTTGGTCACCCGACGGGGAATCGAAGCCAACCCGGAGCAGATCCGTGCTTTGGGGGAGATGCCGTCGCCCAAGTCACGAAAGGAAGTCCAGAAGCTTACCGGACGGATCAACGCCCTCAATCGCTTCATTTCCAAGTCCTCAGACCGGTGTCGGCCCTTGTTCGAGAGGCTGAGTAAGCTCGCACCTTTCGACTGAGACCAACGTTGTGAAGAGGCGTTTCAAGAGCTGAAGACGTATCTTGGCCGACCCCCTATCTTGATAGCCCCCCGGCCAGGTGCAACGCTGGGGGTGTATCTTTCGGTATCTGAGGCAGCAATCAGCGCTGTACTGATATGCGAATGTGAAGGAGCAGAGAGGCCTGTCTACTACGTCAGTCGCATCATGACATCAGCTGAGACGAGGTACGCGAGGATCGAACAAGTGGCTCTAGCTCTAGTGTACGTGTCAAGGAGACTTCGCCCGTACTTCGTCGCTCATCCCATCGAGGTCATCACCGAGCACCCCCTGAAGGAAGTACTAGATAACTCTACTCGGGCAGGTCGGCTGAGCAAGTGGGCTGCAGAGCTGCAAGAGTTTGGTCCTCGGTACGTGCCTCGGAAAGCAGTCAAGGGCCAAGCACTTGCGGACTTCCTCAGCGATTTCCCGGCGGAAGACACTGCACCGGTGCCGGAGACGTTAGAAGACCTGTCAGTAGCTGCCGGTCGACCCGTGGGAGTCGGTGCGGCAGCAGGACAGGAAGACGAAGAAAAAGGCTGGAGATTGTTCGTGGATGGCTCGTCGTGCGCAGTCGGGAGTGGTGTGGGGGTAGTCCTAGTAACCCCCAACCACACGAAGCTCGAAAAATCGGTGCGGCTACTTTTTCCGACAACGAATAACGAAGCGGAGTACAAGGCGATGCTGACAGGACTGGAGATGGCGACAACACTGGGGGTGACCAGCCTACAGGTCTACGGCGACTCCCAACTGGTAATCAATCAGATTACCGGTAGGTACGAAGCCCGCGATGCAAGGATTACCTGAAGCTAGCCCGGGAGTTGATCGCCAAGTTCGAAGACATAAGCTTCCACCAGTTCCCCAGAGCGGAAAACAAGCAGGCGGATGCCCTTGCTAATCTAGCATCGGTGCTCGGAGAAGATAGAGAGAAGTGAGTCTTCATCGAGGTGCAAGCTGACCCCCGAACAGTCGGCCCCGCAGAAGATAGTTGCCTAATGAGGAGGACACAAGCCATTGAGGCGGCCCATACTATTGCGGTCGGAGCGGATTGGATAGGCAACATGAAGAAGTACCTACTTGATGGGATACTACCGAAGGACGTCGATGAGGCTCGAAGAACCAAGGCACACACTCCAAGATACACCCTCATCGACGACGAGCTGTACAAGCGTTCGTTTGGCGGACCGTACCTCAAGTGCCTCACGAATGAACAAGCGGCAGAAATCATGAAGGAGGTACATGAAGGGGGGTGCGGGAACCACTCCGGAGGAAGATCCCTGGCGCGGAAGATAAAGCTGCAAGGCTACTACTGGCCCACCATGGAAGCAGATGCGGGGGGGTATGTCAAAAGGTGCTTGCAATGTCAAAAGCATGCTCCCTCCATACATCAACCAGCAGAAGAGTTGCACCTAGTATCCAACCCTTGGCCTTTCCAACAGTGGGGGTTGGATATTTTGGGCCCCTTCCCGACGTCGCCCAACCGGAGGAAGTTCCTCCTCGTCGCCACCGACTACTTCACCAAGTGGGTGAAGACAATCCCGCTGCTAAAGATCGGGGAAGTTCAAGTGGGAAAGTTCCTATGGAGCAGCATCATCTGTCGATTCGGACTGCCGCGGGCTTTTGTCGCGGACAATGAACGACAATTTGACGCTGAGTCAATCAAGAAGTTCTGCGCCAGTAACAACATCAAATTATTCTTCTCTACACCGCGGTACCCCCAGAGCAACGGGCAGGCAGAGTCGACGAATCGTGCCATTCTCGACATACTGAAGAAGAAGCTGGAGCAGAAGAAGGGATTGTGGGAAGAAGCTCTACCCGAAGTTCTATGGGCCTATCGGACGACATCGAAGCGACCAACGGGAGAGTCTCCGTTCAGCCTTACCTATGGCTCTGAAGCAGTCTTACCCACGGAAAACCTGGTCCCGACACAGAGAACAGTCGTAGCCGCCGACCCGAAGCTGAATGACGAGCTCCTGCTTGATGGCTTGGACTTGCTGGAAGAGAAGAGGGAGAGAGCGAGGGCGCGCCTAGCTGACTACCATCAGGCTATCAAGAGGGCGTATGACCGCAAGGTCAGAAGGCGGGTATTCAAACAAGGAGACCTGGTCATGCGGAAGGTCTTCGATAATACCAAGGAGCTGGGAAGTGGCAAGCTAGGAGCTACTTGGGAAGGACCGTACATCATCGATGGTATGGGAAAAAATGGAGCCTACCGCCTGAAGACTCAAGACGGTGACACGCTGGCAAGGCCATGGAATGCAGCCAATCTGTGCAAGTTTTACCAGGGTAGTTAAATGGGTAAGACGCATGTAACCGTTTTGTAACTCCGAATCTATTCAATAAAAATACACTTGCTCAACGTTTTTGTTCATGTGAGAGAATAATGGTTAACCGAGGCAACCTAAACCAAGTGGTACATAACACTCCGAGCGAGTTCTACCACTTGGCCGACCGGTCGACAGGTCCCTGCGAAGGGCGAGACCGGCCGGTGAACAACTGGAAAGATCGGTCGACAGACCCTGTCAGGGTACGACCGGTCAACCAGTCTAAACCAAGTGGTACATAACACTCCGAGCGAGTTCTACCACTTGGCCGATCGGTCGACAGGTCCCTGCGAAGGGCGAGACCGGCCGGTGAACAACTGGAAAGATCGATCGACATACCCTGTCAGGGTACGACCGGTCAACCAGCCTAAACCAAGTGGTACATAACACTCCGAGCGAGTTCTACCACTTGGCCGACCGGTCGACAGGTCCCTGCGAAGGGCGAGACCGGTCGGTGAACAACTGGCAAGATCGGTCGACAGACCCTGTCAGGGTACGACCGGTCAACCAGCCTAAACCAAGTGGTACATAACACTCCGAGCGAGTTCTACCACTTGGCCGACCGGTCGACAGGTCCCTGCGAAGGGCGAGACCGGCCGGTGAACAACTGGAAAGATCGGTCGACAGACCCCGTCAGGGTACGACCGGATAACCAGCCTAAACCAAGTGGTACGTGATACTCCGAATGAGTTTCACCACTTGACCGACCGGTCGACAGGACCCTGTGAAGGGCAAGACCGACCGATGAACACTTGGAAAAATCGATCAACAGAACCCGCGGGGGAACGACCGATCGACTAATGCAAACAAGGCAGGGTATATCACCCCATACTAATATAAGGGCCAGATTTTGGTCGCGCATCGTCGACATGTAGTTACGCGCGTCGACGTGTAGTTACGCGCGTCATCGATGTGTAGTTACGCATGTCATCGGCGTGCAGTTACGCATGTCGTCGACGTGTAATCAAAACATGAGAACCAGATTTTCAATGACACATCGTCGACGTGTAGTTACGCGCGTCGTCGACGTGTAGTCAAGACACAAAATCCGAGTTTTAATAGCAAGACATCGACGTGAACTTGAGATGTAAAGTTGATGAAAAAGACAATGATCACGGCATTCAGATGAAATATCAAGAGATCCCAACACAAACAAGAGTTTTGTTTTATTACATCACGAAACAAAGTAAGGCAGCGAGTAAGATCGGTCAAGCGTCGCCCCCAGCTTTCTACGGTCCCGACGGGAGCTTGCCGCGCAGCTTCGCGACCTTCTTGCACCATTCCGCCGCCTGCTCCGCAAGAAGCGACTTGCAATCCGCGGTGTATTCAGCATGCTGCCTGTCAAGCGCAGCCTTATGCGCTGTTTCGGCCTGGTCAAGGGAGGCCTTCAATGCGGCAATTTCGGCCTCGTGAGCGGCTTGGGCGGCATCGGCCTCTGCACGCTGCTCCCTGATCGTAGCCGCCTGTCTCCTGACCTTCGCCCACAGCTCGTCATTTTCCACCTGAGCAGAATCCAACGCTTCCTGGAGCCCGAAGGAATCAGAAGCGTTCTCCAGCGCGGCTTCGAGCTGAGCCTGGACTGCAGCAAGCTCTTCGGCGTGAACCCGTCGAGCTTCCGCCAGCTGAGTGCGTAGCTCTCTCGACTCCTGCCGAGCAGCCTGAAGGGAGGCCTTAAGCCGCGTCATCCTATGAACACCCCCCACAATCTTGGTGCCGTCTGTGGGATTCGAACCCATGACCACACGGTTAAAAGCCGTGTGGTCTACCAACTGAGGTCCTGCTGCCGCACCTCCCGTTGCAAAACCTGCTGCCCCTACCACTAGAAGGCTCGATCGCGCGGAGGTCCGGGACTTCATGCCTTCGCCTTCCTCCTCTGCTTCTAGGGGCGCCGCCGGGCCACCTCCTCGTTCTCCCCTCGGGGCCACTGAAGCTACATCTCACTGCCGTTCCCCCGGGCTCTCTGCTCGTCAGGGAGAGAAAGATGATACCGGTGTGGGTAGTCCTAGCTGGGAGCGTCAGCTCGACGACTTTCATGAGGTAAGTCTGAGTCGTTAACGAGTTGACTGTAGTAGTAACTTTTCTCCTTAACTCTGTGGTACATGTTGTTTCCTTCTTTGTCAGGCGGGCTGTCGACTTGTCGAGGGGGGGAGAGGGACTATGACCGGAAGACATCTCCGATCCTTTTATCTCCACGTGCTGCTTACCCACCGACGGCACGTCCTCTACCCAGTTGTCGGGGAGGGAGCAAAGGTCGTCGGCAGCAGCACGTCGCATGGAGCGAGCGGGAGGAGCGCGTCCAGCATCTTCGTCGCCGGAAGACTCGTTCAGCAAAACTCGCCTCTTTGACTTCCCCGTCGGCGCAGCTACGTTGCGCGCAGCCGGTCGGCTGCACTCGCCTGCAGCTTTAGTCGACTTCGTGCGCCGCTTGAAGACCACGCAGAGTTTAGATGTAGCGGTGTTTGGGTTGAAGCGTCTGACGGAGCTGACGTACCTGTTAGGGAGCTCAGAAGAGTAAGTAATGGGCTCTTCTCCCCTACCGGACGCCGCAGGCTGTTTGCCTTTCTTGGGGGTGGTGCTGTAGGACCTGACGACCGGTAGCTTCAGAAACAGCTGCCGCCAGTCGTCGTTGTTGTTTGTCACCCGCTTGATGAGTTGGTCCAACTCCTCCTCAATAGCTCCGGGGCACTGAAGCTGCTTAGAAGGGTAGTACTCCTCGATGGTCGCGGTGAGTTGGGAGATGCGACTAGGAACGTCGAAGCTACCCCTCCAAGGTCCCCCGACCACGATGGGGCATTCTTTCCAAGTCCTCACCGAATCTGCTAAACCCCCAATAGGAGGGCTACTGCCTGCACGCGCCTGCAGACTGAAGTACGAGAAGACGCTGCCAGGCGTTACCTTGTAATCTTTGATGAAATACTTCTTCAGCAGATACGCGATGCAAAGCTGCTGCCCCGCCAGCACTTCTAACTCTTCCACACAGCGGAGGATCCTCCAGCCGTTGCCAGCTATCTGGCCAGGAGACACGTTCATGCGCTCCAGTAGACGACCAGAGAAGCTCGCTAGGGGAAGCCGCATGCCGCAGCGAAGCTGACCGAGCGTGACGACGGTGCGGTCGTCGTCTGACGGGTCCAGAGGACCGGTAGCGAAAGAAAGCGAAATCACGTCTGTAATACCGTATGCTGCCCGGACCTCCTCCATCAGAGGGAAATTGTTCAGCACTGTGAACCAGGTGAAAGACATCTTCGCGGCAAGTCCTCGACGTGTATCCAAACGAACCGACACGCAGGCCCTCGACGTGTATCCAAGCGAACTGACACGCAGGTCCTCGACGTGTATTCAAGCGAAACTTCTCCCGAAGGAACCTTCAGCCGCAGAGGAGAGATCTGAAGCAGAAGAAAGAACTGAACCCTCAGGGTTCTATTTATAGAGAGAGTGGGAGCTGGATGGGTTCGAATTTCGAGGAGGCGAGATGGCGGCGCCCGGTGGCGCCATGTGGCGAAAAGTCGGAAAAAGCCCAGATAGTCGCTTAGAATCCCTACCGCACCGGAGCCGAGGCGGGCGTGCAAATCGAAGTGGGCACGCAAATCAAGGCCATGCAAACCGAGATTGATACGCAAATCGAGGTAAAATGATCCTGACCGGGCGGGACCGAGGACCGTCCGGTCAGGAGGGGGTATTGTGTGTACCATTCCCTTTTGGAGCCGGCAACGCAACAGTCGGAGAGAAGGAGGGGGGATCGGCCATGCAACAAACACCCCCCCCCCCCCTCTCTGGGTCGGTATGTAGCCAAAAGGAGGGGGGGTCGGTCGGTCGGTCACCAAGGAGAGAGGGGGCAGCACACCCCCCCCCCCTCTGGGTCGGCATGTAGCCAGAAAAGGGGGGGGGGTCGGTCGGCATGTAGCCAGAAGAAAGGGGGCAGCACACCCCCCCTCCCCTCTCTACCTCGCACGGCTGGTCAACAAGGCTGCGAAAAACGTCGGAGGCTACGCTGCGCTGACAACGCCCCGCGATTTCCGACCCGGAGTAACCAGGTGTCAACCGCGCGCCACGTCACCGCGGCGGTTGAACTCATTGCGGGGACACATCACCCCCCCCCCCCCCCCCCCCCCGATTTTCAGGGAGCGTTGTAACCGTCACCCCCACACTATAAAAGGGGACCTACCCCTTCAGCATGAAAAGGGAGAATTCTGGAGGAGACGCTGCCCGTTTCGTCCCGGAATTTGCGGAGCTGCGGAGATCGGTCGGTCTGCACCCAGAGGCTGTCTGCGGAGGTCGGTCGGTCAGCACCCAGAGGCTGTCTGCGGAGGTCGGTCGGTCGGTAGCCAAACACTGTTTGCAGCGACCTGCAGACAGACGCTGTCTGCAGCGGTCGGTAGTCAGAGTGAAATTGCAAAGGTCGGTAGTTTGGGAGACCGGTCCTCAGGGTATGTAATTGGGGTTAAGGTGAGAGATTGTAACCGAAAGAATAGTCTTAGTGCATTCTCGCCCCACCCGTGGTTTTTTCCCCTTCATCGTTGAGAAGGGGTTTTTCACGTAATTCCCGGTCTGTTTTTATTTGGCTTGTTGGATTGTGCTCGCCACCCGAACCGCCCGATTCGATTTAGAACCCCCCACAAGGCTTGTTTGGAGCTACATCTTCAACATGTGTGAACTCTTAGTATGGTTTGGATTTGATTTTCAGCCTTTGGCTTCTGATTCCCAATTTTGTTGGAATCAAATTCCAGCGAAAGTCAGTTTGGATGCAGTGCCAGAAGCAGATTCCCGTGGAAGGTAGAATCGGTTTTGTATAGAAAAATCAGATTCCAATGAAAGCATCTGGGAGCAGCTTCCATCGTTTGGATTCTACAAGAATCCGATTCTGCAAGAATCTGGTTAGTGCAGAATCAAATCCAAACAGGCCCTTAGTTACTACCAGTGGAACGAAACCAGAGCAACAAGAAGGATTGATGGCCAGTATCACGTCAAATCATCAGTTGTATGTATGCATACAACAGTTTCGCACGAAAATCCTGAACATACCTTGAATTCGCCTGTAATAAGCATTTCCCATTCAGTTTACGAGTCAATATTGAAACACACGTTATGACCATCATCCAAGCAACGCTTGAAAGAATTAAGCAGACAAAGTAAAATCAGTTTGTAGATTCCATTTAATGGGAAACACTTTCTTGCTATCATTATTGTCACTCACATGCTTCCTAGCAACTTGAAGGGTGATCAGACTATTACCAAGCAAGGTTCAAAACCACGGTGTCGGTAGGTCCTAAACTGGTGCATACCGGTATCAGTTGATACAGACCGATACAGGTTGAAACAAAAAATTCAAAAAAGAAAAAAGAAAAATCTGAATCTATCTGTACCCAAAGTTCAAAATATCCATTTTGGTGGAAATTTTGACCTTCTGGATATGGAAATATTTCGTAAAAATATTTCGACAATGTAAAAATATTGTAATTTTGTAGAAATGGTGGAAATATTAATTTTTTGATGGAATTTTTTAGTGAAACTCTGGTTTATCATAAACCTAGTATAGATACACACTTTGGAACACTCAAATAATATATGTACCCTATCTAGGGTTGTAGAGCTTCACAGATCATATATTCAATGTATGGAGTCTGTGAATCTTGTGCAATCTTGTTTGGTTTGGTTTTGATATATATTTTTTAATTTTTTTTTGGATAAAAATATTTTCAAAATAAAGATTAGTTAACTGTTAAAATAATGTTTCTAACAATTTTGAGATCAGACTTAAAAACAAGAAAGTTATGTAAATTTAAAATTGTGCAAAAATTATGCTGACATGTGAAACACGATTTTTTTATTAAGTCTGAAAAAAGAATTTTTATAGAGAAAAGTTTTTATACATTCAAAATTTTCTAAGACAAGCCATGATTTTCTAGATGCACTCGTACTTCTACATCTTGTGAAATTTTTTAAGCTAAAAAGGAGTTAATTTAATCACTTTTCTCACCATGTAGATTTTATAAAAAACCATGAAAACTGTTTTCTCCTACTAAACTTGAAAGTTTACTTTTTGATTCATTTGGATTTTTTTTTAAATATTTTTATTGAAATCAAATGGGGGGGGGGGGTATTTGCTTATTTACATATAATAGCTTAAAGTAAATGAAAATGTTATTATATATAAATAAGCTACTGAGAACCTTAGTTGCTTTCTCCCATGGCCTCTCCCATGGCTAGTGTTAATTTACATATTATAGTGCTAATAACATCATCAATACAAGAGAGTATTCTTTTTGAAACCCTAGTCACTCTCTCCCATGGCCTCTCTCTCGTAACATGATATCATAGCCAAGTTGTTCGGCCTAGGATTTCGAAGTTCTATCTCTGTCCTCGACTTACTCGTTCGTCGCCGGAGACCTCAAGGAGGCCGGGAATAGTAAAAAGTATTTTTCTTTTGCCGACCTCGCCTTCTCTATGATAATTATTAAATATAAATGAAGTGAAATATCCTAATAAAATTAAATTGAATAAAAAGATCACAAAAGAATCATCCATCACTACACCAATTTGAGGAATAAACTACATAGATAAATGACGGGCAAAGTTTGTTTTTTAATAAACGACGATCAATTCATTTTTTTTAGTGATAAAAAACGACGGGCATTGAAAAATGATAGACTGAAAAACGTCGACATACTGAAAAACGACGGTCATTGCTCGTCCTTTTTAACTGCATTGGTGTAGTGCGTACTTCTTAACGATCTGATTATGGATGATCTTTCAGTTGTCATCAGTGGATGTCGACATTGATTGTACAAAAAAAAAAATCACCCGACTACTCCAAAAGCTCCTAGTCTTATCGAGTTTAGTTCGAGAGTCCAAATTTGAAGTTTCATGCCAGATAAGGACATAATTATCCATTGCAACCCCTATTAGATCCCCCAGTATAACCTAATTTCATTGCACTATCAACCTAATTTTTTTTGTTTTCGCTATCGCTAGGCCCTATTGAGGCATGACAGAGAAGATGAAGATGATGGAGGAAGCTATATTAGTTTCACATTACATAAGGATTAATCTGATCGATATATAAAAAATAAAGACACCGAATATGGATCATTTTTATTGGTAAGATGGGCCGAATCACCGAAGGAGAGATCAAGGATCGGAACAACTTGCTTAAAGAGCAAAGTAGAAGGGGTTTAGCTTTATTAGGGAATATTATAAGATTCCTCTCTAGCCCGATAGACCAAAGCAAGTCATCGAGACTTCTTGTTTGTATTTAATGTAATCCAACATACGAAATTGGAGGTATAAACAAGATTTGTTTGTGGTATCAAAGCTTTACAATGCGGATAGGATTAATTAGCTACAAAGATTGGTCCTGAATGAAGCTTTCCTCAAAGGTATGGCTACAATTTCTTCGCCCGGAGAATCATTCTAAAGAGCATCTATGGAGGTGTGCTTAAAATTTAAGCTACCATGGCCGTCCATATCATATGAAGCTTAAGGAGATACAAGAGTTAAATGCAAACTTTGCAAACTATACTCTAATGGGACACTCCCATAGCACTTTGATTTTTTTATTAAGAATCTCATTCCTTGTCGAATGTGGAGATAGGAATCAATAAACATAAAGTGCCATGTAGCCTCACCTAATTTTTCGTTCGTGTGCATGCGTGCATGTTATAGAGAGAGAGAGAGAGAGAGAGAGAGAGAGAGAGAGAGAGAGATCTTTCACTTGTGTGTATGTGTGCGTGCACGTGTGTGTTGCTCGTATTCAAAAACGTTACTATATGGTTTTATATGGGACCCGAGTAGTACAATAATATGTTACATAATGATATGAACGTATGAACGGGATAATACATATGCATGTGTATTGCAAAGATAAATAGGGTAAGAAATCATTGCATGAAAATTCATGTATGAGGATAAATAATTTTTCCCAATGTAATGTGATCAAAGGAATTAATTGTGTAGAAGATTAGAGAAGAATCTTTGTTTTAAGTGTCAAGGAAGAAAGCATATATTCCCATGGGGAATGGGGCAAATGCCCTGCATTTCCCTCTTTATAGCTTTCTATAATCTCCATGAGGGGAGGTGGGAGGAGAGATGAGAGAGAAAGAGAGCTTTTTATTGTTCTCACTATTCCTCTCTACTTTCTTCTCTGTATTGGGCCTAGGGTATCTGACTCACTCGGTTTGACTTTTTTGGTTTTCTTGTTTTTGGGTTTTTTTAAGCTTCTTCAAGTCTACAAGAAGATTTTGGTTGAGCCATTAATGGCTCCACTCCAAAAATAACAAATAAATTTTTAGCTAATATGTGGCCTAAACCTAGAGATACTTTGTTCTCTTATGCGACCCTCTTTTGGAGGTAAAGTCATAAAGCATGGTCTTGTGCCCTAACTATTCAATCTAACTTGGTTCTGATAGTATTTAGAGAGAGAGAGAGAGAGAGAGAGAGAGAGAGAGAGTATCTTTGCATGGTTATTATGGGGGTGGATTTTAGGGATGATCATGACCACACCCACAAGCAAGATCATCTCCTTCCCTTGAAATAGCGACTTGTGACTCCTCCTTTTTTTGTTCTATACCTCGCACAAGTATCTCTAGACGAGATTGGTGTATCGAGGGCTTCAAGCCCATGGAGTTCGAGGGCACCCAACAAACACCTTCCGATTCAGGCCAAAGATTTAGGAAGATTTGAGACCCCTAGAGTGGGTTTCCTCACATAGATCTTTTTGTTCGTTCTTAGTGGATGAGGGTATGTGTAAGTGAGAGATCGAGAGATATCGTGTGAGGAACTTAGGAGTATTAACTTGATGATTTGCTCGTATAAACATAATGAAAGTTTTTTTTTTTTTGAGAATCCCTCCAAGTGAGATGAGAGGGGGTTCGACCTAGACCCTTACCTGTTTATTAAAATAAAAAAAAAGTACAAAGAATGCCTAAGAGGCATCGACGCCCGAGGTGTACCCACTTCCAACACGGGCTAACAAAAACGCCCTGCACTACAAGCAAGAAAAAATGAAAAACCCGAAAGTCCTAAGGCTTTGCAGCCCCCGATCTTTTCAGATCTCGGATCTGTGCTAGAAACGATCCCGAGCCTTTCCCCTTGATGGAGAAGCCGGCAGCCAAAGCTATATCAATGATGGTTTTGTCCTCCAGTAGGTTGAGGGGTAGGCTCACATCATCTCCATCAAGTTTGGATAAATGATCCTGAAGATCCTGTATTATTGGGATCCTAGGCCGTGGTGGTCGACGGTGAATGTCGGATTCAAGGGCTCAAGATTTGGCTCGAAGAGAAGCCCTGGCTTCAATCAAGTCCGACCCCCGATTAGCTAGTCTAGGACTGCGGCGAGCGAGTCCCTCCTCCACCAGGCCTCTAACTTGTGAAACCCCATCATCCGAGGGTGGGGCTACTGCAGGAATTGAAATCCCATGGGCCGCCACACCATTGACTCCCGAGTTGTCCTCGTTGACATGCTGTTGCTCCTCCATTGTCTCCTCAACTGCAATTCCAACTCAAACTCTAGAAGATACAGGGAGCTCATTGCTTTCTACCGGCGCTTCAATGAGGAAGTCAGTGATCTCCTCACCTATACTCTCCACTGCTAGCTCTAAGGTCGTATCCATAGCCTCCGAAACATTAACTCCATCCCCCAAATCCAAATGCCGCACTCGGCAGCAAAAACTCTCATCCTCTGCAACAACAGTCACCTGATTACCATCCAAGGGCTTCTCCTTAATAGCTCCACTCTTGAAGCCTAAGGAAAGCCCCTCCTTTGGATCCCCGGAACCCACACTCTCATTCTGACCAGTCCCCAGATGGTCATCATATGTTCCCCTACTGACCTCTTCAATCTGAACCGTAGCAGCTGCTGTCCCTGCATCGCTACTCTCGCCTACAAAATTAGCCGCTCCGGTCTCTCGAGGTGAGCCCAACTCAAGATGCCCCTCTTCTGGTTGCCCACCGTTGGCACCAGAATAACATGTTGCATCACCAACTGGCCCAATTGGATCCCTCAAGGCCTCCCCGGCCTCCTTGAGGCTCGGTACCGCGCTCCACGAGGAGGCCGTCCCCTGCCTCCTTACCCCGATCTTCAGCAAGAGTCTCCACATCCACCCCACGTCTTAGAGATCCCTCACGAGGGGAACTAGGCTCATTCTCTTGGACCGAGAACCGAGAGCCAGAGACCTGCAACCCTACCTTGGTAGCCACCCTGTGCTTTGTCTTGTGCCCACCACCTACATCAACGGACGAGGCCAAATGATTGACCTCTGTCTCCCGGATCACTAGCTGCTGCTGCTTCACTAACATGAGCCTTAGAACCTCAAACTCCTCGGTTAGCACAATTAGCTCCCATGTCAGGAGACTAGGAGCACTCGTTGTATGGGGCTTACTGAAATTGCCAGACGCAACTCCCACAGGCCTCCATCCCCTTGCACCATCATTAGCACCCGTCTTCCAGCTGGGTCCCCGATAGGAACTATGAGCAATCCTATTAATCGAATTTTTCTGTGCGTTGCCACCACAAGCCGAGGTAGCATGCCCGAAAATCCTGCACTTCGCACAGCTAGTTGGCTTCCACTCGTATAAAACTTTCTGCGTAAAGAGGACTTCCTCGTTTTCACCTCGGCCCGGTACAGCATTGGATAATTCATCGCCAAATTTGGTCTCGACACAACATCTAGCATAGTTCCTTCGAACACCTAGCCTTAGGCAGTCGGACGGTCTCTCATGAGAGGAACCCTAATCAAGCTTGTCAAACGGTTTATACCTTCCTTGGACCACCAATCGATTGGTAGATCCGGTAGTCTAACCCATATAGGGATTTTATCGAGCGGATCGCGGTCGTATTTTATATCCTTGTGCCACCTCTTCAAGACCACAAGCCGGCCCTCAAAGTACCAAAGGCCCTCTTCTAGCTCTCTAGTGCTATCACTAGCCACCAGGAATTTGAATAAAAAAAGGCCATTCTCCCTCGAAAATATTTCCAACCCTCCCACCGGTTTTCATAATTTATGCATTGCATCTTGGAACTTTGGAAATAAGGGCTTTCTTCCCACAACATAGCCCACCAGTGTATGCTCCCAACCCCTCAAATTTGCTTCAATCTCACTAGAAGGCAAGATAGCATACTTAACTCCATTGCGCACTGCTGGCTCGACGTAATGTAGCCGAAGATCCTCCGCCTCAAAAGATGATCCTCCACAAATGGCACTCCACGATTGCCCTATGATATGTTTAGCCTTGCAAGCTCCTGCTGCACGTTGACCTTTCTTCGAGAAAGGCCCCAAACTTGGTTCAGAAATATCAACAAACACTTGATGTGCGTCAGACTCACCAACATCAACACCTGTAGCATCTCCGCCTCCTCCGCTCCCCATTGCCATAGAACCACCCAAGGTATATTTAGGGCTATGCGGAGAATAGACTAGGGGAGGAAAATCTCCAAGGTTTTCTAGATCCAAGGGCGGATCTAATCTAGCACTCATCGGATCCCCGCTAGCCCTTGGGCCCTTGCCTCGAGAGGTGCTGCCACCAACACCCAAGATTTGGTTTCCAACACCAAGATATGACCAGAAGCCAAGACCCCCGGATCTCTAAAGCCTCCAGAAGCCCCAACGTGCTCCACCGAGATACTCCCCTGGGAGGAACCCCCCATGGGAGAGGATCCGGCCTTCAACCTTGCTCTCTGTTCCCGTTCGGTGTAGTGACGCTCCGCTCCGCTCGCCGGTGTGCTCGCCCCCTACCTAAATCTCCCTGCTCGCCAGTGTGCTCCGCTCCACCGCCAACGTTGCCTTCGGTCTCTACTGCCGGTATGCTCGCCCGCTGGGCCGCTCCTTTGCCTAATGAAAGTTTTACCCTTAGATTTACAAAGGATCAGCCCTTTTCTTAGTGCCCCCACCTTTTTTTTATAGGGGAGGTTGAAGGAGGATGGTCTCTTAGTACATGACATGTGTTTCCCATGTGGTGTTTTTTTATTGGATATACATGCATCTGGCCTATACTTCCCTGACAATTGTTTCTTATGGATCGGTGTCAGAGATTGCACCATGATTTCTTCCAGGTGTCGTCTTGCTAGTCATTCGGAGTGGGTTGGTTCTACCTATTGATAAGGTTACCGTTACCACATGTTATCTTCCACTTAGATCGTAATTGGCTTTGCCGATGAAGCTTTTGAGTGTAATTTTCTGGTGGGTCGAGGTTGTAGCTAATCAGTAGATTATGCTTTGGCTTTTGAGACGAGTCGGTTTGTTTCCGATCCATATAGCTTCCTTGGGGGTCTTGAGATGAGTTTTGGTCGAGGCCAAGATGCCTTCCCTCCTAGCATGTCTTCATGTTGTGTCATCCGGGGCGACTATGGTTATGTATTCCTGCCTTTCTCATCTTACTCCTCGGTGTCCTCTTTTCTGGGAGTTTTTAACTTGACACTGAGCAAGAGGGTGGATATTATATGTACCTATTGTTATTATTCAAACAATTAATACGAGACAGCTACCATGTGTGTGCTAGACCCATCACACGGGGAGTTGGTGTGGAAGGATTAATTGGTGAAAGAGAATGAGCCCACAATATATAATATGATAATGGTTTTACTATATGGGGTACTTTTATCACCATACTTAATTTAAAAAAATTAGGGTTCGGATCACCTAAGGTTATAACCTCAACTAAAAGATATAGGTGATCGAAAGCCACAGCCATTCTTTTGCATGTCGGTCAGGGTTGAGTGAGATTCACCATTTGGGGCCGTGTGTAATAGACGGTTGTGATTAAGCTTTGGTTGAACCTATCTCTTAAACTGCGTTGGTAACCTCAAAGGATCGAAGGTTTTTTTTTTTTAATTTTTATATTATGGATCCCACTCCCCCTCACCAATCCCTCCACACTCCAACTCCTTGTTTACTGGGTCTAGTGGCACACGGGATAGCCGCTATGGATTGTTCATATTATTTTTCTAACTAGTATGAGCTTTTTCAAGGATGACCCATTATTTTGAAGAAGTGGACAAGGGATTAACAATATGGGAGAGAGTTTCTCTCTACAATCCCTCTATGGGTAAGATTTCCTAATCTTCCAGAAAAGCTTTGGTGCTTTGATGCTCTCAGCAGAATGGGGAGTGTGTTGGGCACTCCGATTGGGATGGATACTCTTACGGCAGCTGTTGTTGCACACAAGGAAGGAGGAATGATGAATTATGCAAGAATTTGCATGGAGGTCTCCATAGAGGATGCTCTTCGAGACAAGGTTGAGGCTCGGAATGATTCTGGCACCTCTCTATGCAGAAGGTATACTAGTGTACGACTGGAAGCCGCCCCGATGTAGGGCTTATCAGTCTTTTGCTCATAATGAAGACGCTTGTATGGTTCACTCTAAGACCACAAACAAATGGAAAACATTTCCTTGGGGTGGGGCTCAACCTGTTGAGCCGAGATGGAGAGGCCAACTGGAAACTCCTTAAGGCCTAGAGAGGTAGGGATCAACAACTGCTGTTGAAACACCTTCTCCTCCTTCGCACGTGCAGCCGGACCCTAATCCTTGGATTAAGGTCGCAAGGAACAAAGGCAAGGCTCTCATGAACACCAGTGTTTCAACTAGAGAGAGTGGCTCTCGCTTTGATGTTCTGGGGAGCCAAAAGGCTAGTGCTGTGGATCCCAGAGGGTGGGGATGTTGTCGGAGCCAATGCTACCTTGGATGCAGTTGCTGAAGTTGGGACTACTGTGGATATTAGGCAAGCTGTGATAGAGGGAGCCGTTTCCATAGATAAGGATGTTGCTGCTGCTGCTTTTGCTAATTCTGATGTTGGCATTGTTGCAACAACAAATGATATGATAGGTGCCATGCAGGCTGGGGTTGCGGAATGTGTTGGTGGTGCCTTGCTAGCAGGAGACATGTGTGCTCAAGAGGCTGATACGTTAACCCTAAAGCTGTTCATGGCACAATAGATGTTATCGATATTACTGTTGGGATGTTATCAGAGGCGCAGCGGAAGTTGGATTCGATCTCGGGGATCGAGTCGGTGTGCGATATGTTTAAAATTTTTCTTATTCGATTACGATCCATACATGCAGTAGGTGTAGCGAAATCTAGAATCGAACCCCTATAGTCTTCTACCGAATCTAACATAATAGCTATTATGCATGCAAGACTATATATCTAGGGTTTTAGATAGTTTATACCTCCGTTCGGGATTTAGCACTGTGATGAATTTCTTCGTTGGCGGTGGAGACGGTTCGGATCTACCCGGAGTCATCTCGGTGCAACGGCTGCAGACGGAGCTCCCAAGATCAGAACGTGCTCAAATTTTAGGAGCACGTAGCTTAATTCAAGACGTTTCTTTTGCCGCTAGTTTGATGCCATTCCAAGTTTAGTAGCTCCGAAAATAATTCCCGGAGTGCAGATTTGGTCTGCGAAATCTGGGAACCAACTTTTCTTCTTCTTCTCCTCCATGGAAGAGGAATCTTCCGAAGGGGGGACGAGGGTGAGCCTCCTTCATGTTCACCGAGTCGCACCTCCTAGTTAAATCCTTGCCAAAGGATCTCTGAATACCTCCTTGGTACGATCCTTCTCCATTCATTTGCGCAAACCTTCGAGGAAGACGAAAGAGAGAAGAGAAAGAGGTGAACAATTTTGGTTTCTTCTACAGCAATTAAATTGCACAAAGGGGACTGTTTTTTCTTAAAAGAAACACAACCCTTATGACCCATAATGAGGCCCATGAAATTGCTTTCCTCCCTTGGATCGGCTAGGGTTGGCCACAAGGCCATCCAAGCCTTCCATGTGGCCGGCCACGTACCCTTTCCAAATCAGCCTCAAAACCGCCCCTAATATGAGGGGGGTGGTTTCCATATATGCAACCAATGAAATAGGGAGGAGAGAATCTACAATATCCTCTCCATATCAGGTTGAAGACAAATGCTATTCAGCCCGAAGGTTTTCCTAATTTTGCCGGCCCGATTGACGTGGCAGCGTGCAACTGGTGTTGTTAATGATTTTAAAATCGCTAGTGGGTTTCAGCCACTAGTTGCACGCTGCCACGTCAATCGGGCCAGCGAAATCGAGACAAACCTTCGGGTTGAATAGCATTTCTCCAGGTTGAATGGTTGCATAGGCGCCCCCATATAGTGCACGGCCCATTAGGGCATGCGAGGACTTTTGGCAATGACCGAAATGCCCTACTTGCTTCTAATTAATGGTCGTACATTCATGTACCATGCTCGTATTACAGAACCATTTGAATCAGTAGGACCCTTAGACTTTCTAGTGTCCTCTCACATAGATGGTTGCACTCTTATTTTGGGGTGTCCTTAGTAATTTATCCATACAAAGGGTTTGCCCTTAGTAAAAATCACTAATGGAACTCTATCGAACTCTCGTGTGATACACGCTCGGATTACCGGCACCTATGAGAGGTGTGGGGTGATTTATGTATGCCTCTAACTAATCTAGGGTTGCCCCCTCGTAGCATACAGTTGTTCCAAATCTTCCACACTTTGGTGCGATGCACCCGTGGTATGGATGTCTTCCTAGTTTAAGTCGTGTACTGTGATCAAGAAGAAGATAAAAGATCCGGTTTTAGATGTGGACAAGGTGAAACCTTTAGGGAATATGATTCATGGCTAACAACCCGGTCTCGACCAACACACCCTACAAGTGTCTCTGTCAGTCATCTGAGTCCCGATTAACTTGCGAAGTTAAACAGAGCGCGACACAAGCTGAACTCAAATCCTACCGAACTTATTATGTTCTCTCGCATACCCCTGCTCTCTGCTTAGTATTAGTAACATGATGTTTCTCCACATGGTGCCGTGACTCAACTCGAGCGGTGGAGAACACCGTCAGACTCGAGTGATTATTTGACTAGGTTCCTTTCCAGGTTGACTGTATACATCGCACCTTCGATTGCTTTGGCCAAGCAACCAGATCCTGTCAACAGCTCAACTGTTGACCACCAGGTGCCTGAGTTTAATGCGATGTAGGTCAAGCCAAGGAACGTACCTCCGGGTTAGGGGTGTGGAGGGCTTGCAGGAGTAGCATACCGATACAACGCCAACATGGTAACCCAGCGCACCATGGTATTGGGTCGCATATATATACATCCCTCACACGTTAGTGCACCAAAGCACCACACAACTGATTAGTCTACCGATTATGGTTTCTCAGGGTTTATGATCGATTACCCTAAGTAGAAACATGACTTTGTGTACTAGTATCTGCTCACCGATCTGTGCATCGTGTTAGTTCCATTCGGCCACATACACTGTGCCTGGTAATGACCGTGGTGGAGACACCGACGCTCTATCATCCCAACAGCTTATCCTAATTAGGCGACCAACCTAATCATAGCTGCAAACGATTTAAGCTTACGTGGGACCAATCCAATAAGTGTCCTACTCAGATGGATTACCACATAGCCATGGCTCTTAGTTCTATAAACAGAACTCGTACTAATGTACGCACCTCGATGCAATCCTATGTATAAACTATCAACCATATACAACTCATATAATAGTTTTTACAAGTTGTAGACCATATCAATCCTAACAATTACGTCGGCTGCTAATGTCGCAGCTCGGGAGGACGCACTGACCTCCGCTAGTGCTGATGTTCTTGTTGCCACCACAGACCTCAGGATAGCTGGGAGCTGGATCATCAACTTCTTCTTGTCCATTGAATATTCGCTGCAACCCTAGCCTAGCTAATATGGGGTTGGAATCGATTGAAGTGCTTCGCTCAGAACCAAATCTAGAGCACTTGAATCTGACATACAACTCTGACCACCACGACCTCCAGGATCGATTGGCTATACCCTTGATGGGGAGGATCCCCTCGACCTTTTGGAGGACAGCGCCATCCTCAGTATAGCTTCGACTGCCGGCTTCTCCTTTGAGAGAAAAGACACGGGGTCCTTCGTTGCTCAGATCCGTGACCTGAGCAAATTGGGGACTCAAAGACCTTAGGCTGTAGGGGTTCCTCGTTTTTCTTACTTGTAGTGGAGGGCGTTTTTGTTGGCTTGTGTTATTTGTGGTTACACCTCGGGTGTTGGTGTCTTTTAGGCATCTTTTATACTTTCGTTCCTTTAACAAACTGATAGGGTCTAGGCCGAAGCCCACTCCATTCCACCGAGAGGGATTTCTCAAAAAAAAAAACTAGTATGAGCTTTTTCCAAACCAGGATAATAAGGGTACAATAGAACCTCCCGTGCAACCATATTGGCCTAGCTAGCCAGCTAGCAGCCTAGCACACAGTATCTTCCTCACATTTGAATATATTCGAAGTGAAACTCTCTCTCTCTCTCTCTCTCTGAATATATTCGAAGTGAAAATCTCTCTCTCTCTCTCTCTCTCTCTCTCTCTCTCTGAATATATTCGAAGTGAAAATCTCTCTCTCTCTCTCTCTCTCTCTCTCTCTCTCTCTCTCTCTCTCTCTCTCTCTCTCTCTCTCTCTCTCTCTCTCTCCTTTGGCAAAGGAAGGCTTCAAGTCGGTGGCTTTTATTACAGGTTTAGAATAGATGCTTTAGAAAGGAAAAGAGTAAGAGAGGAGATCTAGGGGAGAGTGAGCTTCAGCTCAGGCCACCTCTCCAAAACGTTAGCGCACCCTATTCCTCCATTTATGCCACCCTTTTGTTCCTGAATCTCTTCCAATTCTATAGCAGGTGAGAAGGAGAATTAGAGAGAGAGATAGAGAGAGAGCTAAAGAGAGAAGGGAAGAAAGAATGTTCTCTTCCAAGAGGCCAACTACTATGAATACACATGAAAGGCCCATGTGTGTACAAGGAGACTCTGGTCTTGTCCTCACCACCGACCCCAAGCCGCGTCTCCGGTGGACCGTCGAGCTCCACAATCGGTTTGTCGATGCCGTCGCACAGCTTGGAGGACCCGACAGTACAACCCCTTCTTCTTCTTCGATCTTCTTCTTTCTCCTTCTTCTTCTTCTTCTTCTTCTCTCTCTCTACTCTCTCTCTCTCTCTAGATGACAAGTACTATCTTTGGTTTTGTAGAGGCTACACCAAAAACCATCATGAGAGTTATGGGTGTCAAGGGTCTTACTCTCTATCACCTCAAGAGCCACCTTCAGGTACATAAATCTAAAAAAATATTATGTTTCCCTTGCCTACATCACTATTCTACTTCTTTTCTTTCATCTAGGGTTTCAAGTTTCAACCCCCTTTACTCTTCTTGATTGCTAGTGCCCCTCTCTCCTTGTAGAAATTCAGGCTTGGGAAGCAGCCACACAAAGAATTCAATGACCACTCAGCTAAGGATGGTGAGAGATCTCTGATCACATGCACAATATAATTTTATAGTTAATCAAAACTAGCACAAATTACTTTAGGGTTACAATCATAAAGGGAAGTCCATATAAGGTCTTAATTAACATATTTCACCTCATTATCCATCAAATTTTCATGAAAAATACTAATTTACATTTTTCGATTTCTATGTCAGCTAGTTCACTAGATCTGCAAAGAAATGCTGCCTCTTCATCGGGGATAATGGGTCGAGCCATGAACGAGTAAGTTACAACTATATCCTTCAATCTTGCTTGAAAAAGTAGAGATCGAGACAAAGGTTGTGTATATTGAGATCCTTTGTGAATTTGCGACTATTTAGTAGGACCGCGCATGTCACCGAGGCGATTCGCATGCAGATGGAAGTCCATAGGAGATTACACGAGCAAATAGAGGTGATGGCAAACTTTTTATTGATTGACACAATCTTACTTTTAGGTTAACTCCATTTATTTCTTAGCAAATTAACCAATCGACTTGCTATCGGACATTTATTTTTGATTTGGTACTACTATTCAAAAGGGCGTTGATTATCAGCCATCCCGATTTCCATCCAGATGGGGCTATCCTGACATGGCACCTAGCCAGAACCGTCCCTTTGCCTGATCACCATTCAGGGCTAGGTGCAACGGACGCTTGTGATCAGTGCCACATCGATCAGGATGGCTCATGAATAGCGCGCATTTTTTATTACAAAATTTTGAATTTTTTTTTGCAATTACAAAAATTTAAATTTGTAGTGATGTTTGCTGAATTCTTCATGGGTGTTTCTTGCAATTAGGTCCAAAAACATCTACAAATGAGAATCGAAGCCCAAGGCAAGTACATGCAAACTATATTGGAGAAGGCCTGCAAAACACTTGAGAGCGAGAACGCGAACTCGGGAAGCTACAAAGATCTTGGAAGCCAAGGAGTTGTCGATGTGGATGCTGCAAAATATACGAATTCTTCCATGAGCTTCCCTCCTCTCCAAGAGCTAAACTTATACGGCGGAGACCAACTGGAAATGCAACAACAATTGGATAGGCCACTCGATGGGTTCTTCCCGACCAATGAAAGCAATTACCTTAGCAAGAAGAGGCCCAATCCATACAATTGCACTGAAAATAGCTCCTTGATTTGGGCCGATGAGCTTCGTCTGCGAGAATTGGGTGACTCCCAAGATGATCAATCTAGAAGTGATCAGCTTCGAATTGCAGCGTCTACGGTAGATAGTGGCATCAACATGAGCTCGATGAAGGATGCGTACGACGCGAAGCCAATTCTCTCGAGTGATAGCACGGTCGACAAGAAATATGAGAGATCGTCAGAGGTCGATCGGACGTATCCGGGCAGAGCTCCTCCGGGCATGGAAAGGATTAATCCCATGATAAGAGGTGGTGCTCAACCACAAGTAAGAAAGTTGTCTTATGTGTGAGCATTGTTGATCAATCGACGAAGATTGTCTCTAGCTTGCATGCTTTTAAATAAATGGCCATGGTGGGATTGTTTAAGTAAATTAGTTGGGGTTAGGGTTTTCTCAGAACTAAGACAAATTGATGCCAAGAGAAGAACTTCATGATGAAACTCAAATGGATCTATATATCATCTCTTTTTCCATTGCGTGTTGATCTTAAGTGCATGCTCAAATGTTTTTTTTGCTCAAAAGTGCATGCTCAAATAGGTGATTTGAAAGTACTACTAGAATAATATTGATTATTAGCGGTAGTTTTTTGTAATTGTTGTTTAATCTTTTATACTTGGCAAGAACTATTTGTAACTATAATAATTTATAATATCTTTATCTATATTTATTTGCTGAAAAAAAATTAATTTCTAGAAAAAAATTCTAAAGCATATGCCAATTCCATTAGTCAAAATAGTGTGACTTACATATATGTATAGTCTTTAGCGACCATAGATTTAGCCAGCAGTTGTGTATGTTTGCGGCGCGCACTTTTGGCTTGCTGCTATAAGTTGCATTTAACTATATTAACAAGGCCATTAGTGTTAGAGTTTTGTAGTTATTAATAGTAAATTTATGGCCGCCTTCTAGATTTTTTCTTTATATAATGAAATTTATGATTTTTTCCCTTTTTTTATTAGGTTAAGTTCCACTAATTAATCAGTGTGATTCCTTGTAAGAAATTTTACTCTCAATGCTTAAATAAGCTAATAAGCTATGTGGTGTTGATTTATTTGAGCAAATTAGAACTAGACATTCTGCTTAAGTCTTGAAAAACACATTTAGATAACTAAATCATAATAATCACTTATATGCTTATCAATACACATATGTATTCTATTACATCCCATGCCATACATCCACCCATTATCTTTACATGATTGCAAAAACCTAGCAAGACCTAGAATTGAAAAGGAAAATTTTACAGATTCCTATAGAATAAATTAACATTCGAAGACATAACTTATGAGGTACATTGTGACAAATGATCCAATTTGTCAAGTTTATTGTTGGGAATGTTGTTTCATTTCAACTCTTGGGTTATTATATTCGCCGCATAGACAAATGCAATCCCTATATATTAAACCGGGCCTTCGATCGTCATTGTTTGGATTAGAGGAACCCTAGACGACCGTTACTTGATTGTATGAGCTTAAACGGTCGAAATAGGCTTTCCTACCTGCCAATTACTAATCTTGTAGGTTGCATGACATCCCCTTCTCTTGTCAACTTGTCAAGGACGGAGATTTTTACTACGGTTCGGCAATTTACCTACGTCCTGTCTATACGCTAGCTGATGCTACTATGTTTCAAAGAAATTAGGGTTACAAGAAATTTCCCTCATACTTGCTTTCTCAATCTCTCCATACCCACGAATAAATTAGGGTTTTATAGATTTTTTCATCGTGACCCCCACTACCAAACATAAACACCAAAAGCACCCTCCCCCAGTCGAATTCGACTAACTCGACACATGTCAACATCCTTATACAATATTTTGGTTTCAGGAGCGCTGCTCCGGTGCGAGCCCCCCGCCAGGGGGGCACTACCCCTTGTACACATACCTAAGTGCTCACCATATCTTCATAGTTTACATGGTTTTGCATGCTTGGTATGCTTGAGGATTCATAGGTTTGCTAATGTGGGTCTTATTAAGTTCATCTCTTCTCCTGATCTGTACTACTAAATGCTGTAACCCTTTGGTGGGGCGTGGGGGGTGGGGGGCTTTAATTCTAAGCTGGTTACTGCAGATTAGTTACTCCCATCATTGCAACCAAATTCCTTTGGAGATTGGATCAATCATGCAACACAGTACACCTATTAACTTTCCTGTATGTTTCCTACCAGATGAATTAAAATAATAAAAGCAAAAGACAGAAGTCTTCATTGGAAACTATTGCTTTTGAACATGACCAGGAGAGAGAGAGAGAGAGAGAGAGAGAGAGAGAGAGAGAGAGAGAGAGAGAGCATTTTTTTTGGTGGGAGAGACAGAGAGAGAGAGAGAGAGAGAGAGAGAGAGAGAGAGAGAGAGAGAGAGAGAGAGAGAGAGAGAGAGAGAGAGCATTCGGGAGCGTAAAGTTCAATTAGAGAGAGGAAGATTTGCTTCTTTTGGATGTCTATAACAGTATTGCTCTCTCTCTCTCTCTCTCTCTCTCTCTCTCTCTCTCTCCAGACGCTGCATCCAAAAGAAGCGAAGCTTCCTCTCTCTCATCAAACTTTATTATCCCTAATGCTCTTCTTTTCCTTCCCCCAACCCCCCCTAATGATCTCTCTCTCTCTCTCTCTCTCTCTCTCTCTCTCTCTCTCTCTCTCTCTCTCTCTCTCTCTCTCTCATAGAATGCCAAAATTAACTTTACACACTTTGGAAATGTAAGGATTTGGACTCGAGAGAGCAAACTAAAATCTAGGGAAGAGTATAAATTAAAGTAGGATACGATACTGCAAGGATACATATATTACTATATATATTTGTATATTTGGTCAAAAACACTAATAGCATTAAAAAGTTCATTACATATAACAAAGTAAGATATATGCAGAATCCATTAATTGCAAGGAGAGCCAAAACCTTGGGTGTGCGAGGCGTCAGGATGACGACTACAAACCCTCGAGCTCTCAGACGGCCAGAGTGCTCAATGAGAGAGGGAGTGCTATAGAGCAAGAGATCGAGAGCCGAGCGAGGGATTGAGGGAGGCAATGCGGGCGATGGGTGGTGAGCATAATTACCAAGTCGGTCAGAAGTCGAAAAAAATCGGTTAGGAGAGAAGACGGAAAAATTGAAAAAGATTCGGGAAACAAACCATAGAATTTTAAAATATATTTATATAAAATTTTTCAAGTGGTTTTTTGAGCTATACAAGATGGGATTAAAATGCATAAATAGGGATTAAAATGCAAACATCATTTTTTTTTTCACAAAAATCGTGTCCTTTTATAAAAAAAAAAAAGATTCGAAAAAGAGTCGCATAACGAACATTTACTAAAAAATCACATTTTAACCACGACTTATTCAAAAAATCAGACTTTTTGGTAACATAAGTGTTGACTGGTGAGGCCGTCGGTTATGTGCATTAGAGCTCTTGGACAATAGAAGACCTCGGTGAAATAGGGCGAGACAAATAGAGATCAAATCGACTGGAAGAATTAATTGATTACGGTCAGATTTCAAGTATATTTATGGTGTCGGATTTCAAGTATATGCGGTGTTGGATTTCAGGCTTATAAGTAATTATTCACATTTCGATCCACAATTTTGTTCAAACCGTCTCCTGAAACAATACCCGACCCACACTCGCTCTCCGACTCGGCAACCCACAATCGGGTCATTTTTTGACGTATTCGGTTGTATCCACACCATATGTATATAGTATCCCCCCTATATCGAAATATATATACAACTTCCTATTTTAATTATTTAGCATATGCCTAAAAATATCAAATACGTATCTCCGAGCATCCGATGTGTGCGTATCGATACGTAGAGGGTCGGAAGTATCTGTGGCTGCGCTTTATTGGTTCTATATAACTTTATCCACCAATGTTTTAAACTCCATTTCTAGTATTATTCTTTACAACATATATAATTAAGTTTGTAGGAATCACCTTGATTTTTGTTATTTCCATGCAATTTACTACCTATCTCACCATTGTATCCGTCAATTCACTACTTTTTTTCAGGCTATAGTTTTCAATGTTCTTAGTGGCAAATCTAATAATTTTTTGTGGGGCATAATTTGTTGACTACCGTCGTTTCGTTTGGTGTGTAACCCCTTGTCTTCTTGTTACTCCGTCCATTGCAACATGCTTCTTCTCGGAGACGCCCTTGTCCCCGACCACCCAAACCTTAAAGAATTCTTACTGCATCAGATTATACTGTAGCACATCCCTTACAGAGCATGCCATACTGTGATCATATTAGATTGTGTCGCGACATGTACAAGAGATGCCTTAGCAATTCGTTCTCTATATCTCATCATAGTCGCATTCAGGGCCAGCCTTAAGCATGAACATCAGGGGTAATCACCTCGGGCCCCTACAATCAGGAGGGCCCCAATTTTTTTTTTTTTAATGTATACGATAGGACAAATTGAACATCTAGTGTCATGGCATGGACTGCGAAAGGGTTCAAAGAAGGGCCCATCCCACTTGGGAAGACGGTCCTCAACACGCGATCTAGTGTTGCGCCCAAACCCCAAACAAACAACTGTAGATTTTGTACAGAAGGCCTAGTGTATGTGCAAAACAATTATGCCATTACCCATTGAAATTGCTCATTCCAGAAACCACAAAACGTTAGTGCCCAAAATCTGCACGGTTACTAAAAAAAATCTTTCCTCTCTCTCTCTCTCTCTCTCTCTCTCTCTCTCTCTCTCTCTCTCTCTCTCTCTCTCTCTCTCTCTCTCTCTCTCTCTCTCTCTCTCGTTTGCTCGGTGAATGTGATATGTTCTGCGACTGTTCGAAGCCCTCCATTCTTGATTCATATGGGTCTTCTCGCCAGTGTTCTTTCTTTTGCTCTCGCTGTCACGGTGTGACTGCCCACGGACGGTAGCCCCACAGCCAGAGGCCACAGGTGATAGATCAACAGGCTCTCCATGTGTGTATTTGTGACCAGAGACTAGCGACCGATCATGGTCGTCGGCCGGTTGCTCTGCAGCTAGGGCTGCAACTCGAGCTGGTATGGGAGGGTTTGAGGGGGTCAACCCAAGTACAACCCATGAGGTTGGATCCTCTACCAAGTCTAGCCCAACCCGAGGTCAAGTTGAAACTTTTCTAACCCAAATCCAACCCGTCAGGTTGATCGGGTTGTGCGGGGGTGGGTTGGCCTATTTCAACATGATAATGGAGAAAATAATCACTATATATATAATAGTTCCTTTGTGATAGTAAAACACATAAAGCAGCTCTTTGCATTCTTATATGGGTCATGGTCCATCGTTGGATGGATAATGCACATCCAAAGGTGGCCATTAGAAGCGGGGATAAATACCCATCAAAGTTCGATCCCCTACAGTGCTACCTCAAGTTCTATTCAATGGATGATCCAATAGATAGATTCTGATCGGACCTATTTAAGATTATATTATATTTAATATTTATTTACTAAATGGTCGGGTTTTAGGTGGGTTGGGTTGCCCGAAGCCTCTGCCCAAGCCCAACCCAAATTGAGGTCGGGTTGGGATATTCCAACCCATACAAGTAAAATCTCAACCCAAGCCCACAAGCCCGAGCCCCCGACAAGTCCACAAACCCACAAGCCCACAAGCCCACAAGCCCAAGCCCACAAGCCCACAAAACCCAAGCCCGACAAGTTGCAGCCTTACCCTCTCCTCCCCCCCCCCCCCCCTCTCTCTCTCTCTCTCTCTCTCTCTCTCTCTCTCTCTCTCTCTCTCTCTCTCTCTCTCATGCGCAAGCGTACACGTTCTTGCTTGCTCTCTCTGTGTTGTGTTCGTGATTGGCAACTGCTCACGTACAGTCGGCGGCTCTACAGCAACAGGCTTCTCTCTCACTTGCTCTCCGTGTGTGTGTTTAAGGCAGAGCCGTCTCGAATCCGACTTTGATCATTGATTCGTTAATTGCTATTCACTCTAGTCCAAGATAATTTTTATCATCCATCTAATTTTTGCTTCTCGCTAACAACTCTGCAGTAACGAGCTTTCTTTCTTAAAGAAAATATATTTATGTGCATGAACATGTCAATTTTGTGATCTAAAAAATTCAACCAGATATATAAAATGATTGTATATATTAGTTTTATTTTTTTTTCTATAATGTTGTTGTTTGAAAAATTTAATTATATTAGTTTTAATTCAACAAGGTATATAAAGTATTGCATTGCTTGTATTGATTTTTTTTTACTTCTATGTTAATTTTATATTTATTACTATATGTATAAAAGGGTCCTGTTTTTCCTTCTTCACCTTAGGCCCCCAAAAATCTGAGGTCACGTTAGGTTGTAGCATGCCACTTATAATAGAGGATACCCTAGTACTAACGAATATCGACTTACGATTCATTATGAGCTACCGTTTTACAGCTGTCTACCAACATCATGCATGCCAACCCTAAACCCTTTTTTATCTGGGGATGGAGCTGTCAATGGCAATCCATCGTATGCGCGTGTTTTATATATGAATCAAGCGAACTTATTTATAAAAAGTAATGCCCGTGCCTGTCGGCAATCTTTGGTGGCTGGCTTCGGTGGCAAACACTCCCGAGCCGCCTTCAGCTCGCCCGACCGTCGCTCCGTTGCTCGCTGCTCACGTGCCCGACTCAATCATCTGACATTGTTGATCGTCTGTCTCCAAGTGTAGTTGTATTGGTCTCCTACAAATGCAGCAAATCAATCGGATAGTTGTTCTTTCCTATCATGATTAGGGCTGTGCATCGGTTCAAAACCGACCTATTTAGGCAAAACCCAAACCAATCCAATCTTTGGTCGGTTTTGAGGATTTTCAATATGATCCAAACCGAACTAAAATTGGAATCCAATCCAATCCAATTAAAGTCGGTTTGGATTGGATTGGGTTGGATTGGATGGTTCGGTTTAATCTTTGGACCATGTTCTTATTGGGCTTCTCCCCCCCCCCCCTATTAGGACCTAGTTCTAACCTAAAAAAATAATAATTGTTATCAAATCATTAGGTCTAAATAAGATTTTTAACTGATTTTGAGTCATCCTACAGTATTTCAATGGTTGTTGGTAGCAAGGGTATATGAGGACATATGGTATATTTAATAAACTATTATATGTATATACATATGTTGGTTCAGTTCGGTTTAGGTCGGTTTTGAATTTACAAATCTGTCAACCGATCCAATCAAGTCGGGTTTTTTAAAAACTCAATCTGATCCAATCCATTGAGTGTGTCAAAAACAGATCAAAAGTGGTCAATTTGATCGGTTTGGTTTGGATCCTACACACCCCTAATCACGATTGGACCGAAGCAAGTTCAGCAAATCAAGAGGCCATCTGGGTCTTCTAGGCTGAGATCACAACCGTCAGTAAATCAACAGGCCATCTGGGTGGGTGGGCTCAATGCATCCCACACAATTAATTTAATTCACAACAGGAATGCCAATTGTCTTCTTTCCCATTGGGGCCAGAGAGAGAGAGAGAGAGAGAGAGAGAGAGAGAGAGAGAGAGAGAGAGAGAGAGAGAGAGAGAGAGAGAGAGAGAGAGAGAGAGAGAGAGAGAGAGAGAGAGAGAGAGAGAGAGAGAGAGAGAGAAGAGAGAGAGAGAGATGAGAGAGAGAGAGAGAGAGAGAGAGAGGAGAGAGAGAGAGAGAGAGAGAGAGAGAGAGGAAGAGAGCATCATAGTAGGGAATGGAAGCTGTTTAAATCCGGGATCTTCTCAACCGTTTTAATATCTGGGATCTTCCAGCTATGATATTAAATGGATATTTCAACCGGATTTAAATGAATACTAAATCCGGGATCACAGTCCGATCTAAATCGTTGTAGGAATGATAGCCGTTCAATGCATCCCACATCTATATATATAAGGAATTTTCTGTACAAATTTCAAAACAAAATCGGACTATGCCATTGCATCGAGCCCGTTTAGAATATTTAAAAAAATTAAAGAAAAAATGACAATGTAAGATTTGAACTTGGGGACATATTCAACAAAGTTTTCTCTCTTTCCACTCTAACCAAAAAACCATTAAAACTTTTCATTTCTAAATCACAGAAACTAAATATTTGTAGTGGGGAGGGGAAGACCAAAAGACAGCTAACCGTGGACCCTTGGTTTCTGATTGGACGAAACAGTTAAAAGGTGAACGGTCAACTGAAATAAAATAATGAGTCATTTTGTAGTTTAAGTCCCTAAGACCCTTGGTATTCCAGAAAAGGCCTATAAAAACCCCCCCTAAACTCCATAGTTCTGCACACAAGCCCCAAACTCGAAAAGCGTTGCCCCACCTAGCCACCTATCGTCGTCTCGGTCGCCATCGTCGACCGCCGCCGTCGGCCACCACCTTCGGCCGTCGGTCGTCGCCCGGGCGCCGCCATCCTCCGGCAGCCGGCCACCACCTCCGGCCGCCCCCACCACCTCCGACCGCGTCGGCGCCTACCCTCCGGCAAGCGGCCATCTTTGGCCGCCGGCCACCACCTCCGGCCGCCGCCTCCGACGACCTCCGCTCTGGCCATCACCGTCGGTCGCCGGCCGCCGACCACCACCCCCGGATTAGTCGGGTCGGGTATGATTTAAACCCATTTAATTCGGGTTCGGGTTTTAAACCCGTTATATATTGGCGCAACTTCAAAAACATGAGTAAAAGAAAAGACTAGTCTTCTTATTAGAATCTACAACCTTCTCAAAACTCAATCTAAAGCCTTTTAGGCTAACCAAGAGATTCATTTACACTTTATGTTAAAAAACACATCAATAAATAAATAGATTATAAGGATAAAACTGAATTGAATCATATTTCATCCGTACGAACTCCGAATTGAGCCCCGTCAGTGGCTTTGGACTCGTAATGACAAAATACACTTACTGAGATCATAATATACCAGAACCGACAATTAAAAAGTAAATTTATCATTTTAACCCCTAAGGTAAAATAGTCCATAAAACTTTTTTATTGAAACTCGAAATCGATTTTCGTCTGCGACCACATGATTGTGGTTACGATATCAGAACCACCGTTATTATAAAACCCTAAACCAGGGACCTAGTAAAAGACATTTTTAATCTTATTTCCTATTTAGATCATAAATTTATCAATTTGACTCGGAATTTGATTCCGTCGACGGCCACGTTTTCAGAACAAAAAATCCTACAACATGGATATAAATTCAAATTATTATTTTAAAAATGACCTAAATACCCCTATATGACAAATTGCAAACACCTAAGGCATTCAACATCGGAATTGGTTTTCCGTCAAATCCTTAGGAAATAGAATGTAAAACTAACAAAGATAGCGATATATTTCAGGTTGTGAGCTTACTAAAAAGCATCTTCATCGGGTGAAAGATTCTACGACTCTTAAGGTAGGGGGACTAAACGTAGTTGATCCTTGATAA